>JACXGI010000339.1:0-127946 GCA_016801175.1 Esox masquinongy
AGTGGTCTAAAGTTATGTTCTCTGATGAAAGTAAATTTTGCATTTCCTTTGGAAATCAAGGTCCCAGAGTCTGGAGGAAGAGAGGAGAGGCACAGAATCCACGTTGCTTGAAGTCCAGTGTAAAGTTTCCACAGTCAGTGATGGTTTGGGGTGCCATGTCATCTGCTGGTGTTGGTCCACTGTGTTTTCTGAGGTCCAAAGTCAACACAGCCGTCTACTAGGAAGTTTTAGAACACTTCATGCTTCCTGCTGCTGACCAACTTTATGGAGATGCAGATTTCATTTTCCAACAGGACTTGGCACCTGCACACAGTGCCAAAGCTACCAGTACCTGGTTTAAGGACCATGGTATCCCTGTGCTTAATTGGCCAGGAAACTCGCCTGACCTTAACCCTATAGAAAATCTATGGGGTACTGTGAAGAGGAAGATGCGATACGCCAGACCCAACAATGCAGAAGAGCTGAAGGCCACTATCAGAGCAACCTGGGCTCTCATAACACCTGAGCAGTGCCACAGACTGATCGACTCCATGCCATGCTTCATTGCTGCAGTAATTCAGGCAAAAGGAGCCCCAACTAAGTATTGAGTGCTGTACATGCTCATACTTTTCATGTTCATACTTTTCAGTTGGCCAACATTTCTAAAAATCCTTTTTTTGTATTGGTCTTAAGTAATATTCTAATTTTCGGAGATACTGAATTTGGGATTTCCATTAGTTGTCAGTTTTAATCATCAGTATTTAATGAAATAAACATTTGAAATATATCAGTCTGTGTGTAATGAATGAATATAATATCCAAGTTTCACTTTTTGAATGGAATTACTGAAACAAATCAACTTTTTGATGATATTCTAATTATATGGCCAGCACCTGTAATTTGCGGGCGCCAGGGAGCAGCTATTATCCGTGAGAGTTGGGATGTCTGTTTAATTAACTGACCCAACCAGTGTCAGAGAAATCACACCACCAAAGATTTGGTAATGATTGAGCCTTCTGGTAGCTTGCTCCTCGTGGATTCAGAACCTTGGAGCTGTAGGTATGCACACAGATTTATGTGCAGTATAAAACCACTCTAGTAAGGAAAACCAGTTCAGGTTATTGTTCCTCTTCAGAGCGATCGATGGTCATTTAAAAAAAATCAGTTCACAATCACTGACGTAGTCCCATATAACCTATAGCGGCAAAATTGAAACGTGTCTCTTTGCATTATTACACAATTCAATTCTTTCAAAGTGGATTTTTAGATCCATTTCAAATAAGGTCTGTGTTTTTTGTGTTGGCTTGCACCATGTTGACGTTTTGATAACACTGGTAATCCTGAAACAGCATTGGTACTTGTCTGAATCTATTAAGTAGCCTATTCTCCACTGCCGCTGCAGTCACATGCGGATGTCGGAACTGGGAAACTCCGATGTCCGATTTGTAAATACATTGAATGCTTTAAGTGAATAACCACAAGTCGGACATCTTCGATTTTCTTAGCTCAGACTAGTCCATGAACGCGGCTTAAAACCGTCATATGCCTCTTCGAGTTGGCCTTCTCCGGATTGGCGCTTTTGAAAGACAGCGAGCGACGTGATTGCTTGGTTTTGAAAACCAGAAGCACCGCAGTCAATTCGAAAAGAACGGACCCCAGTACCATAGTTGGTTGCAAGAGAGACATAGAGCGCCACACGGTTGAAGTTAACGCACACAACGATATTGGAAGACGGGTATATATATTTTTTTTCCTTGAAAAATAAGAACTAGAATATTATGTTTAGATATTGATCGATCGTGTTATAGCGGTTGTCATAAAGTTGACAATAGCGAGCTAGCTAGCTAACGTTATCACACATGCAAACCGCGTGAAACAGGGATATGAAGTTATTAACTTTTACATAGTATACTAATAAGTTTTAACATAATCCGATTTCAAAATAATAGAGTATTTATTTTTGCAATCGAATAACGTTAGATAATGACCACGTTACTAATGTGTAATGTTGTCTAACTTGCTTGTTAACCGTAGTTGCTTAACGTTAGCTACAGTGCTTGTTGGTTAACTGTACTGTACGACACTAAACTATTTTTCCACATCCCCTGACTGGAATTTAACACTTTTAAGCTAGTTAGTTAGACCGACAGATGTAGTACTGTACTTGGTGTTACACGATGTTTACTAGCACAAACATAAACCTGTCGTTAATTTATTTTGTAACGTAACCTGTTTTTTTTCAGGGAACAATGGAAGATTACCTGAAAATAGAGAAAATCGGAGAGGGTAAGTTATGTCCCAAATTTAATATGAATCTCCCTAGCTAAAAAAATCGCTAGGCTAAGTCTGAGCCCGTTCTTTTTGGCTACTGTAGATTTGTGTGTAGAATCCTGGCTCTAAACCAGTGGTTCCCAACCAGGGGTACTAGGACCCCTGGGGGTACTTGGACTTGCCCTTTCCATAGAGGGTACTTGAAAACACTCATGGCACCATAGGCTTACTAGTAAAATTAACATGATGGGGTACTTCAGGGTTACTCAGCAGAGCAAAATTTTGTTTGTGGTACAGTAACTGAAAAGGGTTGGGAACCACTGAAATAACATGACTTGTCTGTCCCTCGTCTTCCCTTACTGAATCAGACCCGAATAGTACTGTATAGCTAGTCCAGGGTTTAGGATGGGGAGAATAATAATGCGGGTGTCTGAGTATAACGAGATTACAGGTCAGTGCAAACTGATAGACGGACCAACGAGAAAGTTTACATGGGGAATATCTAAGTCACTCAGATAAATTTAGTGCAAAATGTTTTTTTGAAACACTAACAAGCATTATCTGTAGATAAGAGTAGTACCGTACAAATCTTACATATTGCCCCCATAATGTAATTGCAGTATGTTTGTTTGGCTAGCTAATCGCAATATATAGTTGGTTACCAGTATCGATAACAAAATTCCAGTATTTTTTGCCTAATAGTTTGTTCTAGTTTATCTTTTTAAACACTAAGCCAGTTTGTTTTCAGCACATATATGTCCATGATTCATGACTGGTTAAAATTAGTTTTAGTTTTGATATTGCTCTGTCTTGTTCCTCGACAATACAGCAGACATATTAAACAATAATATGACTGGAACATCAAATTGCAATGAAATCACACACTGTCGAATCGCAATGCACAATGACTTGTGAAAATTGCATACATAGCCTGTGGGCACCTAAGTATTTTGAAAACATAGAATCAGAAGGTTCCTGGGAATTTCCAGCCTTACTCTTCACTATTGTTGGCAATATCACTATCATAGGAAATCAGTGATATTTGGCAGACATCATCAAGAGTGATGACATGATGTGGCTGACGATGTTAAGACTACTTGAACTTGACTGGCATGGTGCAATAACGTGCATAGTCTGGTAGGCACCCTTGTGTTATGTTAACTTTGTGGTTACACTCATTATGTTAGCGGGTCAAATTGACCTGGGGTGGTAATTCAAAACTCAATACTCATTATTGATATCTTAGCCCCCAACAATGCGTTTGACATCCATAACCAACTCATTGCTCATATAAATCATAACATTTCATTGTTTTATATATATATATATATATATATATATATATTAGTCCATTTAGAGCGCATTTGTCTTACAAACATTCATTTTTTTTATCCCAAAAACCAAAAGGTATCTATATTTGCTATGATGGGCAAAATTAACCAATACTTTTTAATGTATCTAGACTAAATATTATGATCATTGTGACAACTTCTATATTTCGGGTCAAAACATGTTACACACAAATCATAAGGTGGGGAATCTGAGCAGGGCTGATCATCTCTGCATGATAAGCCATGACGATGTTTGCAGAGACTAGGTTTCTGGGAAGGCACTGCCTTCTGTGAATATGGGTGTTACAAGAGCATTCCACAGCTCATAAAATAACCTTCTCCTGTAACATGTTCCTGTCTCCCATCTGGGGTTGATCTCAGACCAGAGCACATATGCATTGTATGCCGATATGTCCACCATATTGTAGAACCGGACTTCGGTCATGTCTAGCGCCACCTTCATGCCCTGGTTCTTCTCAGGGCTAACACCAGCTAACTTTCCAGTGTAGACCTGCATATTCCAAGCATAACTGCTTTTTGCAAAAAGGGCAGTGACCCCTGAAAGGGTCTAGCCTTTCGTCAACAGTGACTTCAGGTCCAGGATTGTAGAGAAGCACTCCATCCACTTGTCCCACACATCTCGAATAGCAGCAAGTTTGTCTCTCACATAACCTGCTGGTCTTGTGTCACGGTTGTCAAAGCAAACTGCACTGGTGAATATATGAAATCGCTCAAGTGACATGGTTGCACAGAATACATCTCGCCCTGTCTCTGTATCACACAAGCTAGCCGCTGATTCATTTTTGGACTTATAGTCTTCAAAGTAGAATATGAACAGGGTCCTTTTATTAAGCCATTACGAAGGGTCTCAGTTGGTGAAATGTCTCTGACGTGACAATTATATCTGCACTCAGCAGGATTTTCAATTCAAAGTGGGGTCAATTTGACCCTAACATAACGTAAGGGTTAATATGGGACCAAAATGCATATGGGAGGCTACTTGAATAATAGACAAAAGCATAAGGTAGGCAAAGTGCCTAGATATGTTTGTTTTGTTGGTCTGCAAACACTTGTGAGGGGAAATCTGTAATTTATGCACAGGATCTGTTTTGGTGGAAACAAGTTAGGTGTTATTAGGTTTTGATTAGGTTTAATAGACTCTGGACACAGTGCAAATGCATTTATTAATTATTACAACTTGTACTCAATGTTCACCCGGCACAGCCAGAACAGGACTGGTCACCCCTCTGAGCCCGGTTCCTCTCTATGTTTCTTCCTTAATTTCGGCCCCTCTTAGGGAGTTTTTCCTAGCCTCTGTGCTTCCACACTGTTGTTGCTTGCTCTTTGGGGTTTCAGGCTAGGTGTTTTGTAAAAGCACTTTGTGCCGACTGCTGATATAAAAAGGGCTTTATAAATAAATTTGATTTGATTGTTAGAATTGGCTGTATAATTTGTTGTCTATCGTTATTTAATAGGCTAGGATCCTACCTGATGCTTCATTCATGTCTCACGCTCTCTCTCCGCAAGCAACAGCACATTTGTATACTGGCACATAACACGCAGGAGGATTTTCACGCAGTGTCTAAAAAAAAAAGTAAAGTGGTCCAGACATTTCCTACACAGGTCAAGAGCCACATAGGTGCTTGTATGCTGTTGCAAAAAAGAAATCATAAGTGCCTTTACCATGCTCTAGACAGTTCCCTCTCAAGCACAGACTATAGATGGTTCTGAGGATCAACAAAGAAACATGTGTGAATGGCTACAAAAACATGAAGTATTTCAAATGAATCGTGCACACTAACTTTCACAGGTGTAGTTAAAGCCGATGAAATAATGAATACATGAAATGACAGAATTAAGCTTATTTTGAAATAAATTACCCACACGTGCTGGCAAAATCATTTGGTATCACAATGTTGTACGTTCATTGTAAAACGGCCCAACCATACTCTTCACTCTGTTATACACTTCGCTTCTAACACTGAATTAATGTTTATTCCTGTGATTTTCAGGTACATATGGTGTTGTGTACAAAGGCAGACACAAGTCGACAGGCCAGGTGGTGGCCATGAAGAAGATCCGTCTGGAAAGTGAGGAGGAAGGAGTGCCAAGTACGGCTGTTAGGGAGATCTCGTTGCTTAAAGAGTTGGCGCACCCTAATGTTGTACGGTATGTGTGGTGTTTGTGTCTTTGCTTTTACTAATAGCCATGCAGCAAGAGAATGTGACATGATTGTCTTATCAAATATTCAAAGTGTCAACGCAACATGCCAAATCTATTCTTCAAATCATGCATCTATTCTTCCCATGTGTCTCCAACAGGCTTTTAGATGTGCTGATGCAGGAGTCCAGACTTTACCTAATTTTTGAGTTCCTGTCCATGGACCTTAAGAAATACTTGGACTCTATTCCCTCTGGCCAGTACATGGACCCTATGCTTGTAAAGGTATGATCCCTAAGTACAATATTTTTATTCTTAGTTGTAGCAGACGCTACAAAAGGCTCAACCTTAACGCTTGCACTCTTGTCTCAGAGAAGTGCAAATAAAACAATCGGTTAAGCCGAATATGGATTTAGAACAGCACAGAAATCACAATGTAGAACAGTTACGGTTGAATTTGTGCCCTGGATGTGATTTGTTGTGCACGGTTCTCCCATTCTCTCCAGAGCACTTCAGAGTTTAATTATTCGATTGAGGCACAAACTCTTTCAGTTGGTGCAAACAAAAAGATGCCATCTGTGCACTTTCCTTCTTAGTAAGTTACACGTTTGTTATAGCACACTTTGGGTCGATAGCAGGGTTCGTATGGTCATGAAAAGTCAAGGGGATATTTTTTGAGAAGGTCATTGCGCTAGTAGCTAGGCTAGCTTATTCACAACATAGCAATGTTCCTCTTTGTCCTGTCCCTGTTTCGTGTAGCTTGATCTCCCTTTGTGCACAGAATGAATAAGCAAAAGCATATGCCTGTTGAGTATGGCTGCACGATTCGTATAAAATATTGAATCATAATTTTCAAACACTTTGGTGTAAGTATGTGTATAAAACATGTTTGAAACATGTAACGCTTATTACCAATTTGTGTGCAGCCTGTGTCATAAACATTGAACTATGTAATCATTTAATACGATGGGGTTTGCTACATGGAATGTTATTTTATTTCAATTATTCCAGGGGACTCTCAGTTGTTTGGTGTAAATACTAGCGTTGTTGAAGACTGCTATATCTCCCCCTGACCCCAATACAGAGCTACCTGTACCAGATCTTGGAGGGCATCCTGTTCTGCCACTGTAGAAGGGTCCTCCACAGAGACCTGAAGCCCCAGAACCTATTGATTGACAACAAAGGAGTAATCAAACTGGCAGACTTTGGGTTGGCCAGGGCCTTCGGGGTGCCAGTCCGGGTATATACCCATGAGGTAAGCTAGAACACATGGATGGCCTATCAGGTGACGCAGCAATTAATGGTGGTCATTCATAGCACCAAGCTGACTGCCACGGTGTAGGTTTGAGTGTTAATTGATACATACCTGTTAGCCCCGATGGCTATGCTTATTGGCCAGCATTGGTGGAGGTGGGGCATTGTCAGCAGGATTGTGACCACTTTTGGGACTCCCTTAGGCTAGGGTGCCTACAAACTGAACAAAGGCTGTCAGGTGAGTGATCGTGCCCGTTTGACCTCCAAGTAAGAAGCAGTGGCAGGGACTAGGCAGAATGGCTTGGCGCCTTCAAGAAAAGCTTGCAGCGATCTTGCAGTGCTGAATCTGTTGGGAGTTCTTTGGATTTAGATACCATTAGTTGTCAGAGGGGTGAGACATGGTCTCTTTTGGTAACAGCATGGCATGCCAAGGTTGTCTTCTGAATCAATAAGAAGGAAACATAGTGTGTCACTAGTAAATAATAGTTGTTCAGCGAAGTTCCATATTTGATAGCTCATGTTTGACATTATGCCTGCAAATCTGTCTAATGTGAGAGTGAATTATAGGTTACTAGCAGGGAGGAGATTGTAGTCATTCTTTGTCAGTTGCTCTGCCCAGATACTCTTTCGTAACAGATACAGGTGAAATGATGTGCATACGTACAATCCAGTGGCATCATTAACTGTCTTTGTTTCCAGGTTGTGACACTCTGGTACAGAGCTCCTGAGGTCCTGCTGGGTGCAGCGCGCTACTCTACCCCTGTGGATATCTGGAGTATTGGGACCATCTTTGCAGAGTTGGCCACTAAGAAACCTCTTTTCCATGGAGACTCAGAGATTGACCAGTTATTTAGAATCTTCAGGTATATTTCCACTTCTGCATTTTAAAGGGATGGTTCATCCAAAAATCATGTTTCAGTGAGTCTCCTTACCCCCAGTAGGTCCTTCAGGCACATAGTCATTTTTTAAAACAATCCATTATTCAGCTCTGTCTCAGTCAGTAATTAGCGTTATTAGCATTGTCCAAATTCATGAATGGAAATGCTGTAGTTGTATTTATACTTTTTCATAAAGAATTTCACTACTGGAATTCTTGCTCCATGATGGACATAGTTAAGGACATCTTTATGTATTATCTCCTTGACTTAAGTTTTTTGTCAAGCATCATTCTTTCTTTTGTAGGACCCTTGGTACACCCAACAATGACATCTGGCCAGAAGTAGAGTCTCTACCTGACTACAAGAACACATTTCCCAAGTGGAAATCAGGAAACCTGTCCTCCATGGTGAAGAACCTGGACAAGAATGGCATTGATCTGCTTGCTGTAAGATTTTACAATTCTCCTTATTTTTATTCAGGTTGATAAATTAAGAAACATAATTGTTACTGTAAGAGCGTGTTGCATAGCTCTCTTTCAAGGGCTGGTTGTGTTTTGCAGGTAAAGAGGTAAAAGCTTTTCACTATGATGGAAAATCATAGATTTGTCATTTGGATTTTGGAAATATTTTTATGAAAATTGTAGATATGCAATACAAAATCTGAGCATCCAAATGAAAGCTATGTGCAGAAGTGCTGTAAGCGGAAAACTAATAATTGTGTCCAAGTGCGTATGTATTTGGCCTCTATGCTCAATCAGTTAACAGTTGATCTTAGAGGCTATAATAGAGCAAAAAAGTTCCACCAGTGATGGTCAGTTGACCAATCATGTTATTGTTTGATTAAGTCAGGATATGTTGCAGTTATTGTGACCTTTGAGTTTTGCTGGCTGCTTAGTGGCAGATAGATAAGATGGTCCTTGGTTAGTAGAGCCGATGGATTTTCTTTGGCTTTGTAAAGACTAGCTGGACGAGTCCTGTTCCCATCCTCAATGGGAGGCTTTTCAAAATGGACAGTATTTGTTTTTACTGATTTTTGGAAGCTTGCTTGCTAGGTTTTTCGAGATTGCAAAACAATGGTGGTTTCTGATGATTTCTGATGACAAGAGCTAAACAGTGCTATGAATTCTAGATGGTATCGTTGGCTTACAACTAAGAAATGTAGATGGCCAGTTTCTACTAGTGAAATGCAGAAACGCTTATATTTGTGTAATATGAGGAAATTTAACATTTTGATTCCATATAAACAGATGTGTAGGTTAATAGCAGCAGTGCAATTTTCTTTTAGGCTTTGCTATCTTGCTCAAGGGCATTGATGGTTTTTCTTTCCATTTGCTCTAGCAATCTGTTACTAGCCCTCTGACCGCTAGGCTGCTCTGAAAAGAGACCGTACACAATCGTACCTAAAATTATTTGAGAGATCATCCTAATCTAATTTCCATTTCCTAACTTGTGGTATGATGTAACACATTCATCTTTTATAGAAAACTTTGATCTATGACCCGCCCAAGAGGATCTCTGCAAGACAGGCTATGACCCATCCATACTTTGATGACCTGGACAAATCCACTCTACCAGCCAGCACGGTCAAGATGTGAACGCCACGCAACTCCACTCAAAGTTCCTGAATGGAGACTACAATTATGGCAGTGTATTGTTCCACTTTGTTTGTCTGATATTCTTTTTGTTTGTCCTTTCATTGTTTTGTTTATCTTTTGTTTGTCATTTTGCTATGTAGTCTAAATATTCTGTAAATAATCTTTATAAAAAAAAAAATCACATGTATTAAAGGTTGCCTTCAAAAGTATATTTTCAATAAAGTGCACTTTTGTAGATCAAATTCATTTTCATTTGGGTTTTTTTAAATGTATTTTTGAGTTTCACCTTTTGTGTTTTAATCTTATCCTTCTAGACGTAAGGTTACAAAGCATTTAAAACCAGTTTATTCTTTTGAATAAGTAAAAATGTTGTACATTATTTATTATGTGGTGATTACACTTATGTAATGCTATGCAGTGCTTTCTGGGACAGCTGGTCAGAAAAAAACAAACTAGCAGATGAATGTAAACAAGTTCTCCCAAAAAACAGCAAAACAACAATCTTTTTCAAATAATAGGCCAAGTGGCATGCTAGAATTACTTCTAATTATTGGACCGTTTTTGTTGATTGTAGTGTATGGACAGTTGGGTATGTTATGTTTCACTTTCAAACAAACTGTTCATTATTGGAAGTTGAGTTGCTAAAATACAATTAATTTGAAGTGAGTAAACTGCTTGATTGAGCAGTTTGTTTGTTTTTTACTCCCTGCTTGAATTTTTCAATATTGCATACTTTCATGTATTTGTCAATCGAGTAAATTGTTTCAGTATTGTATACTTGTATGCATTTGAGCTACTCTTAAATATAAGTATTTTTAGTTGATAATGAACAAATCTGTTGATAAGCCTCCAAAATCTCAAGGAGCACCTGTCCATTGATAATGTAGTTTAGTTTGTCTTGTCACAGGGATGTAAACCAAATTCTACACACAATTTGAGGAAAAATCATCTTTTTGTGCATGTGGAATTTTTGTAATCTTTTATTTCAGCTTATGAAACATAGGACCAACAATTTGTACTTATAATTGTAAAGATAGAACAGCAGGCTTTCTATTGTAATACAAAAGGCTGTTGCAAGAAGAATATTATTTGTATTATAATAATAATGTAAAGCATTTTACAATATACAGAATAATATCAAAGTGCATAAAATGTAGTATAGTGTTGTAGAAAAACAATTCAAGAGACTACAACAACATAGACAGGGCAACTGACATCAAGCAGCAGAAGCTACAATATAGTTAGTCACCCTCACCTAAAAGAAATGTAAAACATACGTAAGTTGACCTACATTCTGATAAGAGTTAACCTGGATGTAATGTTATGCAATATCCATAACTATTTGACTACAACTATTTGAACTTTATGATACATTATCTGGACTTGGTATGTCTGCAGTCCCCTTATTGAGTGTGAGTACTGTCATTCAGTGCTGTAAAGATAACACAGGTTGATACTCTATCTACCACCCTGTTTTCAAAAAAGTTGGGATGCTGCATAAAATGCAAATAAGAATAGAATGCAATAATGTGCTAATCATTTATACCTATATTTAATTGAAAATAGTACAAGGAAAACAACAAATGCTGAAACAGAATACATCACAGATGCTGGCTTTTGCACAGTGTGCTGATTACAAGCCAGATGATTCCCCAAAATAATCAAAAATTTTGATTTGTCAGACCACAGGATAGTTTTCCACTTCGCCCTGAGTCCATCTAAAATGAGTTTGGGCCCAAAGAAGGCACTGGCGTTTCTGCGTTTATGGTTTCTTCTTTGTATGGTAGAGTTTTTAACTTGCATTTGTGGATACTGTGTTCACAGACAATGGTTTTCAGAAGTGTTCCTGAGCCCATGCAGTGATGTCCACTACAGAAGCATGTCTGTTTTTAATGCAGTGGCACCTGAGGGCCCAAAGATCACAACCATCCAATATGTCTTAAGGTATGGCTATCTGAAATGCATCTCTTCTGTTTCCCTTAGACACTCACAAGCTGGGTAGGACATGTTTAAAACCAATGCACAAAGTTGTAGAAACTCTGACTTATCACATTGTATAACTTGTGGATCATTACACATGGCTGCATATATTAACCATCATTTAAAAAACATTTACATTTTCACATATTTGTTGGGGAACATAACTTAGAAGAACTTCCATCCTACCCTTTAGCCTATACATGTCAAATTGCTGTTGCGTAATTAACTCCACCTTTTTAACCCACAAAACATTTGCATCTGATGGCTCAAACTGAAATATTTGTGACATATTTCAGTCTGAGACTCATTCCACTACAAGTATTTAGCTGATGTCAACGAGCGGTGTCGTACTAAACTCTAATCAGCGGTCGGAAAATCTCCAAAGCTGAAGGCAATTTTTTTTTTTTGCTTTAGCCCCCGTGTGTTTTGGATCTGACTCAATTCATCTGGCCTTGGGTTTGAGCAAGGAGTTTGGATAGTCGGGCAAGGAAAGTCTGTCTAATATTAAACTTGTGCTTTGTCTAAACACAGCACTGGGTACTGATAGTTTTAGTCTGGATTATCTTCTGCCAAAGCACCTTCGTCCACAGCAGAGGCAGGATTCAGGAATTTCCTACACATCCTCTCCATATTCACCCCACCAAAATCCCTGTTTTTCCCCTATTAAGGGATGCTGCTGGTGGTCCTGGACGTGTCTACTGGTCTGTAGTCCTGGCATATGATGTACAGCCGATAGAAGTTCAGGATGACCACCAGAAAGTTTTTAATGGTAAAGAACACCAGCATCTGGTGGAAGACATCAAAGTAGGTCATGACAGTGAGACGGACTATGAGGAACGGGCCGTCCTGGATGAAAAGGCTCTCAATGATGCTCCATATGTCCGTGCTGTGCTTGGTCAGAAGGGAATCACCTTGGCTCTCGCTTTCTGGCTTTGAGTTTACCACTAAGGACACACATGAAAGCTAAGTTAAAAATAACTACATTTTCAAACATTACTGAAACTGGTCTTCAGCAGGATTATAGATGCATACTCTTACGGTGGATGTCCACTGGTCCAGCGCGCCCGTTGCCTCGGACGGATACAATTTATTTTCTATGAACAGCGTTAAGGCGTTGTTGACGGTTGCGCAAAGCATCTTGGGAAGGCAGCGCGGCTGTTTGAGCTGTCTATTAGCAGCCATCTGGGGCAAGGCGGCGCGTTTGCAGGCGAATTCGAGCCGGAACAGTGGACGTGCACCGTTAAGATGCTTGTGGTGGATGTCCACTGGTCCAGCGCGCCAGCTGCCTCGGATGGATACAATTCATTTTCTATGAACAGCGTCAAGGCGTTGTTGACGGTTGCGCAAAGCATCTCGGGAAGGCAACACGGCCGATTGAGCTGTCTATAAGCAGCCATCTGGGGCAAGGCGGTGCGTTTGCAGGCAAATTCGCACCGGAACAGTGGACGTGCACCATTAAGGGACTTACACACCGGAACCGGCAACCGCTGCCTCCTCCATTAAGTTCAATGAATCCTCGACGGCAGCTTTGCCTCCTACCCTGGCGGCAGCGGCAAGCCGAAGCAAGGCGGCTGCCGCCCACGGGAACGCGCATAATATTTGGTCCTGCCGCCGAAGCTCAACCATGTTCAACTTTTGCCTATTGCCGCTGGACGGTAGCCAATCAGAGATCGTGCTTTTGTCACTATCGCAACAATGGAGGATTTGCTGGTGTCAGAGTACCCGGAGTTAAATTACACAACGTCCAATAATTATATAGTAACAAAATGAATTTGCCATAATTCCCTAAACGAAGGAAGGCACATAAAAGTTTGGCTTGTCATTTACCCTATTTACTATGTTGCATCAAGTGTGCTAGGCTACTTCGGTTGCTATAGTTACGGCTCCAAGGTCCGTTCCGGGGATCTCGGAGTTTACAACTTTAGTTCCACAGACAAAAGTTACGTGCGCGGTTAAACTAGACCATATTCATTGGATCACAACGCGTACCAAACCCATATTTCGCATTCAGCTTAGTTTCAGTTGTACATATTACTAACTGAAATTATAATATTAACATACTTGGCGAACTGATATGACAAGGCAGAGTACTGTTGACCAAAACGTGAATGACATCACAGTGACTCGATCCCCAGAAAAACGCGGAACATTTCTGCCTCTTTGCATGCCGCCGATGATTAATAAAAACGAAGCGTTTCGGCCGGCGGTTACCGGTTCCGGTGTGTAAGCAGCTTTAAGTGCATCCTTGAAAGTCGTGTGATGAGTGGACGTTTATTTCAGGCCGTAAATAATTCAGTAGAATTAGATGAACAAGACAGGCATCAATGAACTCTGTATGATCCTTGCCTTAATCCATAATTGTTTAGCCACACAGAGATAGCTATGATGCTTTTCAGGAGGTCTGGGTTTTGGACAGTTTGCCTGCCGATAATTTACTCCATCAGCCAAGCAATGAGGTCAACGAAGTCAGCCTTCATCTATCAATAAAGATAAGTGACTAAAAGAAATCACTGCGTACAATATACAATAAAAGGGAATCAAGGTTGAGTTTGTACTTGAGGGTTGTTATATTATCCTTACTGATGATAAAACAGTATTTCTGAAAGCACAGTGTATAAATAAAACATTTTTGGATTAACAATTCAGTGATGTCACGATTTGGGTAAGCAGAACGCCAGGCGCAGAGTTAACGGACAACGATGGCTTTAAAGAAAAAAACTAGGGCAGGTGAGAAAACAAAACGACAGTAATAAGGTTGGCAGGCAGAAACACAATGATTCAACAAAGGCTGAACCGAACTGGGCAGGCTAAATAACGAGGTAACGAGAGGCAGGTGAAAACAATGACGACAGAAGTACAAGCTACATTCAAGAACATAGGACAAAAAACAAACAGAACTGGCTACACTAAGGGACAGCGGCAAAAACAAAACGGAACAAAACAACCTCACAAGTGAGAAGCAAACATCTGCTCAATTCAATACATACTCACACACTGGACCACAGTCATACTAAACAGTGAGAACTTGATCAAGGATATGGGGCCATGGGAGGGGTTTTTCTGCAGTTCTGGTCACAACAGATTAAGTTTTCCTTGTTGCATATGTGGCAATACCACCCAAATGAACCTTCAAGCCATGAATATTTTGGCTTGTAAATACAAAATACATCTAATCTGAACGGCACTCTAGAGAAGAATAGAATATGTGAAAAGAAAAGAATATGTGCCTCAACATTCGGATAGATCCCATTAGCTTGTTGTTTAAGGATAAGATTGGTGAAGTTCACTGCAGATAATAATATTATAAAATGTAGAGACAAACCAGCCAGTTGAAGAGGAAACTGTAACATGCTCCAGGTCCACACCGATAGGATTACATACACCAAATGAGGGCTGTTCTCCCTGGGTGAAATATAGAACACGCAGTTCAACAGGTTTATTCATGTCAACTGTTGATAGAGTTTTGTTTTTGCATTAAATTATAAGATTTTACACTGATGAGTTTACAGGGTGATCTTCCCTTGGTATATAATTGATACTTTTAAGTAAAACATTGCAATGCAAAATATTATTGGTAATATTAAGTTTCCAGTTCCACTGCAATGAAAAACAAAACGTCCACCAACAAGACAAAGTTGTGTGGGTTCCAGCAGGGTTTGACACGGTTGGACTACTCCAGTAGAATGGAGAAGTACGTATCACTAGTCTTATGGGCTACTCCAGTGGAATGGAGAAATACGTATCACTAGTCTTATGGACTACTCCATTGGAATGGAGAAATAAGTATCACTAGTTTTATGGACTGCTCCAGTGGAATGGAGAAATAAGTATCACTAGTCTTATGGACTGCTCCAGTGGAACGGACAAATAAGTATCACTAGTTTTATGGACCGCTCCAGTGGAATGGAGAAATAAGTATCACTAGTCTTATGGACTACTCCAGTGGAATGGAGAAATAAATATCACTAGTCTTATGGACTGCTCCAGTGGAATGGAGAAATACATATCGCTAGTCTTACGGACTACTCCAGTGGAATCGAGAAATAAGTATCACTAGTCTTATGGACTGCTCCAGTGGAATGGACAAATAAGTATCACTAGTCTTATGGACTGCTCCAGTGGAATGGAGAAATACGTATCAATAGTCTTATGGACTACTCCAGTGGAATGGAGAAATAAGTATCACTAGTCTTATGGACTACTCCAGCGGAATGGAGAAATAAGTATCTAGTAAACTTCTGCTAAGTGCTTAGCCTCAGTCAACAAAGTCGAATGAAAGGTCGGACACCTACTTGACATCAGACAGCGTTTCACTGGTAAACTCCAAAATGTCAGCTGCTATGCCAACAAAGATGAGTAGTAGCTGAGAGAGTTCGTCCCGTGTGACCCCGGCCCCTAGTGGGAGGAGCCACTTTCCCAATATTAAGAGGATGAGCAGAATTTGATGGAGAGCCAGGATCCAGTCGTTGGGACAAACCGTGGACAAGTGTTGGTCAAGACCCTTGAATATCAAAAGGGGGAACATAGGGTAAAAGGAATAATAATAAGCGATAAACAATGTAGTGGAAAGTCTCAGGGTAGGGAAAGGAAAAGACGTTGTTACATACAAAAAAGACGTTACAACACACGTTATTGCTCTGTTACTGAGATATAGCCCTACATGTTAGTAATTGAAGGCGTACTTAGTTACAACATCACATACACAGTCAGTATCATGAGACTGTTCATCTGACTGATCGTATGATTAAATAATTAGTAAATCTTTAGAATATTTTAAAAAGTGAAACATGAAATAGTAATGAAACTAATTCCAGTATTTACCTTTAGATAGTTTTGAACTGTTATATTCCCTACAGTTTTGTTCGGAGATATCATGCTTTTCACATTTTCCCATGAGTCCAGTTTCTTGCACTGAAATTATAAAAGTGAAGTTGTAAAGATTTTCATAACTTCCATGCATATATTTCACATCTGTGCAAAGTCTTTTCTTTACCTGAGAGTCACTAGATTTGTTCTGCTGATGATGTAGTTCCAGAATCCAGAGAGAAGGAATGATGCTGATTAGAAAAAGCAAGATGGCTGGAGAGAACCTTGGGTTGGAGGAGAACTATATTAATTTACTATTGTGACAACACTTTATTTTATACACATGCAAATAGGAGATGAACACCATTGTCATGAAATTAAATTATTTTTTATTTTCAAACATTAGAATTCAAATACTCCCTCATGTTCCAATTTTGGACTCTATTCCTTAGCAATGGAGTGCCATAAGGATGCAGACGGTCAACTAAACTACAACAACTGTACCTCCAAATACTTGCTACTGTATATAGTTGTATGTGTCACCTTTGTATAGATTTTCAGAATTCTGTCCCTACACTGCCCTCCAGAATTATCGGCCACCTTAGTGAAGATGAGGAAAAGCCTATGAAAATGTATTATTGTTGTTTATGACCTTGATGTTTCACTAAAAATATGAGACAAATCGAATGTTTGATGTAAAACTGTTAAAAAATATTTTCTTAATCAAGAAATACTTACATCTCTGTCCCCATTATTGACACCTCCAGAAATCCATATAAACCAAATCTGATATAAGTATCTTTCCATGTTTTTCTGCGATAATTACATCCTCAGTTGCAAAAAACAAATATCATCTTATTTTAACATTTAAATCAGGCAGTTGAGAGTCAGAGTTTCTTGGTCTGAACACACCAATCACCCCTAGGTCCACTATATACACAACAGACTGGGTCCTGCTTCAGTATTAATCATATGGTCCAGCAAGAGAGACACCATTAACATTGATTTTTTTCAAGTTCATCTGAGTCAGCGGGATCAGTTTATCTGTGAAGCCGAAAGTTTACATATACTTCAGTCATTAAAACTTCTTTTTTCAACCACTCCACAGATTTCATGTTAATTGGCAAGTTGGTTAGGACATCTACTTTATGTATGGAACAAGTAATTTTTCTAGCAATTGTTTACAGACAGATTATTTCACTTATAACTCCCTATATCACAATTCCAGTGGGTCAGAAATTTACATACACTAAGTTGACTGTGCCATTAAACAGCTTGGAAAATTCCAGAAAATGATGTCATGGCTTTAGAAGCTTCTGATAGGCTAATTGACATAATTTGAGTAAATTGGGATGTATTTCAAGGTCAACCTTCAAACTGAGTGTCTCCCTGCTTGACATCATAGGAAAATCAAAAGAAATCAGCCAAGACCTCAGAATAAAAACTGTAGACCTCCACAAGTCTTGTTCATCCTTGGGAACAATTTCCAAATGCCTGAAGGTACAATATTCATCTGTACAAGCATTAGTATACAAACATAAACACCATGGGACCACGCAGCCGTCATACCGCTCAGGAAGGAGACGCGTTCTGTCTCCTAGAGATAAACACCCTTTAGTGTGAAAAGTGCAAATCAATCCCAGAACAACAATCAGTCAGGAAGTTAAAGCTTGGTTGCAAATGGGTCTTCCAAATGGACAATGCACCACAATCATACTGCACCCCAAGCATCCTTCCAAAGTTGTGCTAAAATGGCTTAAGGACAACAAAGTCAAGGTATCGGAGTGGCCATCACAAAGCCCTGACTTTCAATCCTATAGAAAATCTGTGGGCAGAACTGAAAAGGTGTGTGCGAGCAAGGAGGCCTACAAACCTGACTCAGTTACACCAGTTCTGTCAGGCGGAATGGGCCAAAATTCACCCAACTTATTGTGGGAAGCTTATGGAAGGCTACCTGAAACGTTTGGCCCAGGTTAAACAATTTAAAGGCAATGCTACCAAATACTAATTGAACTTCTGACCTACTGGGAATGTGATGAAAGAAATAAAAGCTGAAATCAATCATTCTCCCTACTATTATTCTGACATTTGACCTTCTTAAAATATAGTGGTGAACCTAACTGCCCTAAGACAGGACATTTTTACTAGGATTAACTGTCAGGAATTGTGAACAACTGAGTTTAAATGTATTTGGCTAAGTTGTACGTAAACTTCCGAATTCAACTGTATGTTGTCATCCATTACTTTCTGATTCAGTAAGGTATGAATATGGGGTGACAAACATGACAAATCCCTTAGTTATGGGGAAGAACACAAATGAGAACACAAATGAAATGAGACAAAGTTTTTGACCTTCACAAATTAGGCAATGAAGAAACTTGCCACGTGCCTGAAAATACTCATCTCCTATATTAGAGCAATAATTAAAGTTTAAATCAACTGAAACTGTGAGAAACTTGCCTAAAATAGGACCTAAGGGTATTTTGCCTCTAGGCACGGTAAGGAGGATGATTTGAGAGGTATAAAATGTGTGATCCGTGATTATCGGGATGACCCCGGAGTATTTTGCAAACACAATAGACTAAATAGAATGTCAAATCCCATTATCATCTTTTGGACTTCATTATAATGTCGAACAAAACAAACACATTATTTGAGGCTCACATGATGTGTTCTAGTCAGACAAACATGTAATTTTTATAGGGGTACCACCCTACTATTCCACTTTGACCCACGATATTTAACACAACAATTGGATAAGCAGCAGGACGCAGACTTTGTGGGGAGGGGTAATAAAACGGAGTTAGAGTACAAAATAACAGGTAAAATAAGCAATGAACATGCTAAGGGGGATTACTCCAGGGAAGGTAAGGATAGGACAAGGGACGAAGTCATCTAATGTCTACTGCTCACTCCGTGAATACTTTAAAATTATCTTTATATAATATTAACAATGCAAAATATACTTAGATAATACTCATGTCTTGACTGCGAATACATCAACCTGTGTTAATTTCACGAGTTCAAGGGTCCTAGCTAATTACATGGAAACTTTTACAAGACAAGCATTTTCTAAGAACAAAACAATGGCAAAAGAACATGACAACATGGCTTAACATACACAGTTCAGATAAAATAGTAGGCTATCAGAGTGGATTCTTTCACAGAAAAACGTCATTATGCACTTAATCGTATTTTGTTTTATATTAGGTTTCGGGGTTAAAATACTTGGATAGTCCACACGTGACACTGCAAATACTAATGTAAGTATGTATATATGTCTAGTCAGTGAATTTTTGTAATTTGTGTGAATTTTGCTGCTGCAACATCGCAATTTCCCCTCGTGGATCAATAAAGTGATCTATCTATCCATCCATCTATTTATCTATCTAAAACTAAAGATGAAATTACGTATAGCTTACTCTGAAGACCAAATGAATAAATGTCTTACCATTTATAATCCTTTCCCTTTCTTCTTTTTAAAGTTATGATCATTTCGACAACGAGAGGTAGAAAGAGGAATGTCATAAACCAGTAGATGTTGTCATTTTTAACGAACTTCACTCTCCAAACTCCGATAAGTGAAATGAGAATGAAGAGCAATCTAGTAACAATCGCACATGCAAATTTGACTAAAAAAGCCATAATGCTTAACGGTAAAGATAAACAGGTCCACTGTCCGGTAATTCCTGAACATTCAAGCTCCAACCCACAGGAAACAATCAATGGGCCACCAAATCGACCCTACTCCACAATTTTTTTTTTTCTCAGGTTGCCAGATATTATTGCCAGTATACAACATCCTTGCTACTTCACTGAAAATCCGGGAAAGGCCATATATCTGAAACACATTAAAATAGATTCAGTGTCGCCAGCAAGTTGTGTTACAATATTATGATATATTTTGAACTACTGAAAGGTACAGTTGAAGTTTAGTCAAAGTATTTAATTTACTTTTTTGTTTTGTTCCAACCCCGAGAATTACATGCGGAAGCACGTTTTACAGGCTGTAGTTCGGTTAGATCCTTTTCAGAGATCAGGTTTCTACATTATGCATGTTTTGACACGTCATGAATGTTGTCTTTCAGAAATATGCTATGAGTAAAAGCATAAAACAGGTTATTGATAATAAAGTTTTTTGTATGATCACAATTATGTCAATTATGATTAAGATTCTGTAAAAATAAGTAATACAATCTTACAGCCAATAAATATCCAAGCATTCCTCAAGCACAGATGTTATTTAAATACTATTCTAATTAATTAATCCATTATTCAATGTTTTATATTGATAATAAATTGTCGTCAAATAAGATCCTGATGTTTGTAGGATTTTATTTTAACGTTTAATCAGAAAACACTGTAAAAGTAATAATAGGGTTCCGTAGTAGCACAACATTGAAAATTACTCTTTCTGGTTGAAAAGACGTCCTTTGTGGGTTAGTTTAATCACACATTCAGTAATGGCATATATCCATGAAGTTGTACAAACTGATTCAAATGTAGACCTTGTCAATCATTTAATCAAATACAACTACTAAATTGATTTAATATAAAACATTTTAGTCATTTGAACGATGTAGACATTTTATCCAGAGCAACTTATAGAGGAGAAATTAAGCTGAAGAGATTTACTCGAAGCCACATCTGTATATTTTTACTCAGAGATTGGAACCAGCTACCTTTCAGATACTGGCCTAACCCTCTAATTGATAAAATACCTGATCTCTAATCTGTATATTACAGATGATAAACTGGATCTTTGAATCCTGAATAATGATTGTCTGAAGGCAATGGTATATCATAGCATGTACCGTGGATAGGACATAACTTATATGATCTTTTGCTGTGATAATTGCATTGATAACTGGTTTATAATAAAGCATTTTTGGGTTAAGAGCTGTATCCAGACACTCCGCAATGGGTCATGTGTAAGAACTGCGATTACTGATGGTGTATTACCAGTGGTATCTTCACCTTCATTTCTCCTCTAAACTGCTCTGGATTGAAAATACCACACATCCTCCTGCCTTTTTGCAAAATTAGAAGCAGTTTTTACTGTTGCTCCTTTATCTCTTTAAACCATTACTTACATGTACACTGTACATGGCATTTATCCCATTATTCAGACTGGGATAAAGGACCTTTTCAAATGTAGTCAGCAAACTCAATGGCTTCATGAAGAACAATTAGGTAGTTGTCCTTCATGAATAGCTGAACTATCCCATTATTGTAGATTAGAAATGAGAAGGCATTCAACAGATGACACCAAATAGCAAGTTATAACTGACTAATAAAATTATGACAACCACCACAAGGAAAGGTCTGTCTGTAAACACTCATTCACTTCCAAAAACAACATTTAAAAGGCTAAGAAAAAGTAAAGTAAAGCAGTTAGAACCTGATAGACCTGATCAGTGTAATGTATATTTACCCATGACTCAAGAATTTTAGCATGGCAAGATTATTTAACAATTGGATGATTATTGTCATGTTCACTAGTATCCTCACCTTTAGTGGCAGCACATGGGCGCATATCCAGGACACTGGTTTTCACACATTTTTTAGGCAAACCACTTTTTCAGAATGACAAACCATTGTGACCCAGATAACTTGAAAGAAAAAGGGCATCCTAATAAATACAGTAATTGTATTATTAACAGTAATAGTAGTAGTAGCAGTAGTACTAGAATATAGCTGTAGTATTTACAAATGTGTTCTATTACATTATTATCAGTAAAAATACAGCAAAGTAGTTTTCTCAGATCAATTCAAACAGTCAATTTAAACAGTCATTAAAATCACCAAATGTTTCTTTTGCTTGCAGAGATATATAACTTTGTTGGCCAGTGGCAAAAACGGCCAGAGGCAAAAGCCTAATTTTAACCCCCAGATGGTAAATATAATCTCTAAGAGTCCGTAGGGGTTATACACATGCCTTTCTTACCATGCCAAGCTTTCCTGATTTTTTTCTGTCAGGCTATCTAATGTTTTGCAACTTAGGTTTAGCTACTAGCTACTTAAGTTGCTTTAACTAGGTAAGCCTCAACCTAAGCAATAGGTTCATAAAAAGGTCTATCTGTTGTAGTAGGCTTAAACTTTCCTGTCTGCAACTCTAGTCCAGTCTTCACACACTTAAGATGGACACTTAAGCTTTACTCTTTATTTTTTTAATTGTTACTGTTATTTAACCAGGCAAGTTGATTAAGAAACAGTTCTTATTTACAGCAATGACCTGGGGGGAATGTTACTGGAGAAAGGACGAGCAATTAGGTGTTAAGTGTATTGCTCAGGGACAGAACAACAAAGATTTCACCTTAGTGGTTGGGGGATTAGAACCAAGGCCGTTTAAGTACACTTGTCAGATGCCCTAACCACTAGGCCACCTTGGAGCCTCGTTATCTGTTGTTTGCTAGTATGTCAAGTTAGCATCTACAGCTTTCGTACAGTAGATAAACAATACATACACTTGTTTTGTGCAAACTCAGCAGGCTACTTCCTGTCATGTGTTAAGCAGCAGGAGAGGTAATATAAATAGCAGCAAGTAATAGTGTAATCTCCCAGACACTTCCGGCCAAATGTGCTGTGCGCAATAACATGTGGTTGCGGTTAACAGCAGAGAATTTAATGGGAAAAATTCTATCCGCAGGGCAATATCAGGCATTGCCTCCCTATGGACATGGCCTGTTTGCGACAATTTTTATCCACCCATCTGGCAGTAGTGACCCAGACTTTGAAAAACACTGCCTCAGGAATGAGACATAAAATTACTTTTAGATTTAAACTATGCATTCCGCTTGCTAGCCAAACCCTTGTGCCAAAAAGACAATCAAATTGAATTGTTGTGTCACACCGAACTACACATAAGCAGTCCATCCAATCAAAGGTACTCCTTTAATATCAATTTCTTTATGACAAAAATGTTAATGTGTTAATTTGTCATTTTAAGTGGTTAAAGAAATTATTGTTTCAGCTGTGATATTTGTTTTCTAGTTTTTGCAAAAAATCAACATAATACAGATGCATTTTTCCCTACTCCCATTGCATTTTGAATGTAATGTTGTTATCGTTTAGGCTGTATGATTATTGCTTCGCATACACACCCTCATGATATCTTAAACATGTTAAGGATAAAATAGAAATTTGGTATAGCAGTCTCTAGGCCTAGGATAAGGGAAGTCTAGGAGGGTGTGGTTTTAAACATATGAATTTAAAAAAAGCAGTTGTTAATGGAAAATAACTTCTAAATATGAGTGTAAACAGCAATATCTCATCTCTCGTTTCATTTTGGGAATACAATATAACACATGTAGCCCATATGGAGGTAATTTTACACAAGCCTGAAATTCTGGCTTTCATATTGTATTTCGATAATATAGCCTAAATAAAATGAGATGTTGTCTCAATGTTTTACATCTTTCAATCTTGATCTTGTACCTAAACAGGAATTAAGATTAATTTTCAATGGGAGAGAAGACGTTTAATCATTTTCATTGCCATTGAAGGAATCTGCCTTTTAATGTATTCAAGTGGGTGCCACTTTCAGTCCCTCCCACTTTACTTTAATGGTGATGTTCATGTCCTCACAGAGCAGTGTTAATTTCTTATGAAGGTCTAATAGTCTGCCTTTGTTATTGAACGTCTCACAGGTAAGAGTTCACAGCTAAACCAGACTCCTCTGTTGAAGTTGTGTCTTGGATCATATAAACCTCAATTCCCCTGAAATTAAATCTGTGTCCTGCATGTTCTTTAAGAAAACATGGGTGCTTGAAAATAAAATAATTTGTGAAAAGCAAGCAACATCCCATGACCAATCATGAAAAGCAATTTTTTTTACTGTTCTTTAGCTAGCAAGTTTTTTAAATTTAACCTGGAGTTAAGACACAAGCAAGCTAGATAACACAATACCTAGCAAATGGAAGAAATCTGCCCTTTTAATATAGCCAACTGTGTTGGTGACTTTCAACTTAACTGGCTGATCCTTCCTGACCACACAAACCACACAATACTGAGTGTACCCTATCAGTTTATTTTCCACTGTAAGGCTCCTTTTCCCTACTTGCCCCATCCAGTCAACTTGTACTTTTTTGTCTGTGCAGTTCCTTTTTTTGCCAGACCGTGTAAGCGGAGCCGGTCTAGAAGAGCAAATGTCACTGACTGACTGACTGACTGACTGACTGACTGACTGACTGACTGACTGACTGACTGACTGACTGACTGACTGACTGACCCTTGTTAAATAGCGTAGTGGTTAGGGACGCAGACTACCGAACAACAGCTCCTGCGTTCAACTCCCGTTACAGACAAAACTAATTATGCATTAGGATTTATTCAGAATAGACAGAAACTTTGCTGGCTACAACCTCCAGTAGCTACATTATAGGAAGGCTAAAATTAAACTGTTTACTGTTATATTGCGACTATTTCTGGTGGATTTTCGAATTATGCATTAGGATTTGTTCAGGATAGACAAAAACATCGAGGTAAACTTAATAAAAAACGTTAGTCAGTTTAACACAAGTCTTAATGGTGTCTAACGAAATATTCAAACTTTGCGTGATGTTAATGCGTGGCAAAATGATCTAATGTCGAGATGCTATACTGACATTTGAAAACGAACAGCTCCGCGGTGTAGTGGTTAAAGACATAGCATCTTATGTGGGGGCTGATCCAAGTTCGAATATAGTGCATGCCACAACATTCATCCCTTTTTCGAAGTACGCATCCGTGCATGCTTTTTATGGTAATATAGGCTACATCACAACCCCTTGAGCAGTAAAAGAGTAGGGGTTTCCAAGATTCTCTCAGCTTTTCACTTGATGAAAAAGTCAGTTATCGTCACCTATATTGATGGTTATTGTATCAATGTCATCAATGTCAAGAAAAACGAATGTTGTTGTGCCATGAAATGAAATAGCTTTGGCAGTGTAAAGTTCCTCGTATACCAACTCCCAGCAGAGGTATTGCTCCATGGCGTAGTGGTTAAAGACACAGCCTCTTACGTGGGAGACCCGGGTTGAATCCAGGGAGGGCAACTATATTCATTACTTATAATTGCGGGCCGGCTGAACTAGGCTTGGTTCCTTTTCTGGTTTCACCATGGTTTTTTATTTTCTTCTCTCATTGTCATTCCTGAATGCAGCCCGCTCCCTGTGTCCCGTTATGTTTCAGTGGTTGCACCTGTGCTTCTTCAAACCTGCTCTCATTAGCACAGTATTTAGTTCAGGCCTTCTGTGTTAGTTCTTTTTGAGGTATTGTTTTGTGTTACGACTCTACTAAGTCTGTTTGAGTAATCTTCTATCTACGATTCCTGCCTACCCGTGTACCGACCCTTCTAGCTTGTGTTTACTCGTTTATCGATTTCCTAGTTCATTCACTTATGTACTGTAGCTGGTGGTCTGACCATTTGACCTCTGTCTGTTTTTTGGAATATGCCTTTTGACTAACCCTTTAGGTTCCTTGCCTGTACCAACAACCTGTGTTGGTGACCTATTTGCCTGTATAAAGACCATGAGACCTCTTGCTCCTATTATGTTTTGGATAAATAAACATCCACAGCGCCCTGCACTTGAACCCAGGACTCTGCCTTCGAAGAAAACAGACTTCTTCATAATAGAGATGGCCTCAATGCCCTTGTCCATGCCTCCTAGAAAACACAACCAGGACAAATATGTATTCTAGTATGGACATCGCCATTAAAAGCATCCACCACTGGTTGGAACTTCCAAATTCATTGGCTGATCCCTCCTGACGATGCGGCTGGTCATTGGCTGATCCCTCCTGACGATGTGGATGGTCAGTGGCAGATCCCTCCTGATGATGTGTCTGGTCATTGGCTGATCCCTTCTGATGATGTGGCTGGTCATTGGCTGATCCCTCCTGACGATGTGGCTGGTCAGTGGCAGATCCCTCCTGATGACTTGTTTGTTCATGAGGCTATAACCAGGGCATCTGGAGGGATCAGCCAATGAATTATACAGAAATGTACGACTTCAACATGAGCTTCAATGGTGTTGCCCATGCCAGAACAGATATAATGTTCTAGCATGGGTAACAACATTATAGTAATGGCAATGTTTTAATGGCACGGATACACAAATGACACCTCCATTTATTTCTTTACCAGGCTCTCGCAGAACGGAATGCAGTGTCTATTTATGTCTATGTTGGGAGGTTAGTTACCTTGGGAACTGAGCATACTTTTCCTGTCTTTGTTCTAATTATCTGTCTGCTTGAACCTCTACAAGGAATTGACGTTTACTGGGGTAGGGGGTTTGTTCTAAAATGTTGTTCTAAAAACCCTACTGCTTTAAAGAATATCTACATTAACCCAACAGGTTGTTCTTTAAAAATGCAAAAGACCAATCCACCATTGTAGCCCATGAATCTATTTTAAATGAATCTATTTTAAATCTAATTGCGCTCACAATTTCCTCTGGTGGTCAGTTTTCAAGTAATAGACGTTTCACCAATGGCAAACCATGGCTATTGGACCTAGGCCTTCAGTGGGGGAAAATATGCTCTAAAACATTGTATCAAACCGATTATCACTAACAAACACAGAATCACACCATTACATATTTACAGTACTTTAGGCGCCAGACATATAATATAACTAATGCAAGAGAATCAGTTACTACTAAAGGGCGAAATGGAAAGATTTTTAGCAAAGTAAGTAAAGGAAGAGGGATTTTTAGCGAAGCAGGGATTGTTGAAAGTTGCCTTACACGGTAAACAAAATCATCACCTAGTGACATCTCAGGTCCTGCCTACTTAACCCTGGTATCTACTTTTGATTGGAATGGACTAGATAGTTCCTTTCAAGAGATCATTAGTTGAGCAAAGAAACAAAATTTTTCACCATATGTAAACAGAGATTGATTTCAAAACTGTTCCACTTTTGCACATAATGAAAGGTTTACCCTGAGCATTATTATAATAGTAATAATAATGACAGTTAATGAAGATAATTTAATTTGTCAGAATGTGTCAGAAAAAAACTAAATTACCATGTCAATCTTCTGATAGCTTGATTGATTTTTACATGGTAGATAAATACTCTGGATCTTTGAATCCTCTTGGGCTCCTGGGGCTTACATAATTTTGACACTCAACCTAACTTGTTTGCTGTGTATAGGCTTTTGAATCAAAAGCATTTTCACCTATTCATTTGTTGAGGGGTGCCCCCTATTATTGGTCAGGTTAGCTAAAAAATGACATGTATCGAGGTTTTCTGAATTACAGTATTATCTATTTGCACAGATATCTGGTATAATATAACTTTTCATTTATTAATTGGGTATTAAGGGGACTGCCTGATCACAGATTCTGACTTTCTGAAAAGCACATCTGTTTATGATTATGGAATGTTACCACAAATAAGGATATACAATACAGCTCCGGAAAAAATTGAGACCACTGCACCTTTTTCTTTCCTTTCCAAAAAAGTTGAAAAAGAAGATTTTGAGTGAGGAACAGAAGAGTTAAACTTAAGAGATCACTGCAAATTGAACGCTTCTGTTCCTCACTAAAAACTTTCCTTTTCAACTATTTTGGAAAGGAAAGAAAAAGGTGCAGTGGTCTCAATGTTTTCTGGAGCTGTATTGTTCTGAGTAGCAATTCTACTGTGATCCAAAAGGTGGCAGTGAATCACTTGACTTTTAGGGCAGCATTCTTATTGCAGGGGTAAGTTAATATTAGGCACTCAATTTCAATTGTCTTGACTGTCATGTTATAGTCAGCAGTCATCAAACCATTTGTGAATTGGTTTGATATGAAATTATCTGCACCAGCAGTAGGCTGGCACTGCTCACTAAGGATACGTTCATCAACAACATTTGTTTTTTCATTACTAGGGAAGGAAATCTAGAACATACATTTCAAAGGGATAACAACACATGCTGCTGTTATAACAATGGTCCTTCAGGGTGAGTGGGATAAGTTGAGCCAAAGAGTCTGTTGAGCCACCTATGCCATATTTTTTAACTTTTTCAGCTAGCTTTTCTCATAAGCCAAGCTGGGAAAATTTGCCACAGTGCTAGGGGTCGAGTAGCTGTGCAGTTAATTATATTGGGTAACTAAATCCATATCACCCAATTAAAATTGTCTGCGTAGCTGGAAGTAAGTTCACCAGCATGTTCCCATAGTTAAAGTAACCTCAGATACTTAAATTTCAATGATTAATGTATACTGATGAAATGCTTTGCTTAATATTTTCTATGTGTGGTTAGTTTACTCTGGCATTTTCAACTCCATTGGTTAACCAGTTATGGAGTAACAGGGCAAGCTTATTGTTTATATCTTAGGTAATACAATACCCAGGACTAACTAGGTTAGTGAGTGAGTAGCTAGCATTGATGAAGCAACAGTGTTAATTAATTGTATTTATACTGTAGTCCCATCCTCCTCCATTGAGACCTTGCACAGTATGTGACAATGTGTTTGTTGCAAGTCAAGTTTCTGTAAGGGGGCTGATGATCAATGAAATGAACTAGAATCAGTCTGACTTTAGCTCAGTGGCAGTTATTATTTTTGAAATTATTTTGTTTTGCATTAGATTATTTGCTCAAGAATTGTGTGTTTGTTGTTCCTCTACTTTGTTTTTCAACCCTCAGAAACCTACGAGAAGGGAGTGAACTAATGTCATTGCTATATGTGGGCTACACAAGGAGCAGCCCCATCAGATTGAACATTCCTGACATCCAGGTGGTGCTAAACAAGCTGCCTACTATCAGCCAGATCCCTTAGGAAACATGGGATAGAGTGGCACTAAAACTGCTAAAAATATAAAATGGTCTGCACATGTTTACTTACCTTAATTGATAGGCAATAGATTGATTCAGCCATGGTTAGGGGGAATCCACCACCATATGATTGGCACCCCCAGTTTATTCTTTTTACGCCAAAGAGAGAAATTGTGCAAATGCATAGTTGGGCTTAGAGTTAAAATGTAGGCTTATGTCCTGATTCACCAGCCTTCAGTGTGTGCTAGTTTGTCACTCTTGGTTCTGAAGAGCGGCAGTATGTAAATTGTCACCCCTACCTGTGCTATAGCACGTTTTAAAACTACTCAATGACATCAAACAACATGTACTGTTACACCTGTGGTTTCACCCTCTGTAAGGTTTTTCAAATAATTTCTGGTCCTTTTTCACAGAATGTTCTGGCCCTGTCTCCATTGCTGAGAAAAACTGAGGAAGTATATTGTCCTTAAAAATACAACTAATATTTTTAACTGTATCTATGTTCAACAGGAGTACTGACCTAACATCATTTAAAATTAATAATAGTCATCAGATTTTAACAAAAGTAAGCTATATAGGGTCCGGGCTGTTACAGAAGAAATATTCTGTATGTTAGCCAAAATTTTTATTAGACTTTGTCTAATAGTTGCTAGTTGTTAGCTTGTTCAGTTAATAGTTAATAGAAAAAAGGGTAACAATACATGTTGTTAACAGGCAAAATTAGTGAGTAGCTACAGTAGCTACTATATCATTAGCCAATACTGCAAGGCTGTCACTAGCTACGTCGTCCTTGCGCTGGCAAAATTGAGACAATAACAATTTATATTCATTGAGTTTTCTTTCAAAAAGCATAGCTAACTTCAAATGTTAACCCCAAACTTCGAAAAATACAAGCTCAGGAGTACTGCATAGCTATTAGCCCCACAAGTAAGACAGCATATAAAAATGTGTCCAGCCTCTGTATTTAGGCAGGTGAAGTCTTCTGCAGATGGTAGTGGCGGACACATCCACAACTACCCCTGGAGAATGTCTGTAACATTTTTTATTTATTTTTGTCTTTAGGTGTTCTTTGGTCCTCTACTGTAGAGGTCTTGCTTGGTCTACCATGTAATTTGCCTCGGCTGAGTTCACCATTGCTTTTTTAAAAATCAACAGTTGATTTTAAAGCATTTCATGTTTTTGCTGTGTCTTTAATCAATTAATTCTCATTTATCTGCTTTGTGATTGCCACTTCACTTAAATTGACACTTTGGTCCTCATGTTTTCAGACATAAACCAAAGACTGCCAGTGTAAAGGCTACAGTCCAGACTAGACATTGGCAGCTCTCTTGTGCATGCACTAACAATGCAAAAAAAAACACACATCTAATAATAAACAGTAGTAAAGTCAATAGTCTAAATACTTTTGGCACCCTTAAATTTAGCTAACATGCTGTCATTTCCTAATCATTCATCCAATATGAATTAAAATACACTCAAATTAAAGCTGAAAGTCTGCACTGGGAGTATCAGAATAAAGAGATCAAAACAAAAGTTTGGGAATTTATTGTATTACGAAGTAATTTACTGTATAAACGAAGGATAACATGTACAAATTCTTTAAAAAAAACAACGATGCAATTGCTATCTGAAGGGATATATATTTGCATACATTAACGCATAAAGGAGATTCATGCCATGTGGGTGTTATCACAAATAAAGCCTCCAGTTTTTTGTAAGGGCATTCCACACTGCTTTTTTATTATTATTAAAAAATGTAGACTTGTTTGAATGTCCTGCTTGTAAAAATGTTTGTGTAATCATCTCAAATTAATGGCATTACACATAAAAAACAATGTCAACTGCTGCTATTTGGCAAGCTTTTGCTAAAGGTTATGACTGCTAGCAATGGAGTTAACAACAGCTGCATCCAAAATAGTTATTAGCATAACATAGCATTAGCATTTGAACAGTGAGAGACAGAATAACAACAAAAAAATCCAGAAAAACGCATGTCAAAACTTTTATAAATTGATTTGCATTTTAATGAGTGAAATAAGTATTTGATCCCCTCTCAATCAGAAAGATTTCTGTCTCCCAGGTGTCTTTTATACAGGTAATGAGCTGAGATTAGGAGCACACTCTTAAAGGGAGTGCTCCTAATCTCACCTTGTTACCTGTATAAAAGACACCTGTCCACAGAAGCAATCAATCAATCAGATTCCAAACTCTCCACCATGGCCAAGACCAAAGAGCTGTCCAAGGATGTCAGGGACCAGATTGTAGACCTACACAAGGCTGGAATGCGCTACAAGACCATCGCCAAGCAGCTTGGTGAGAAGGTGACAGCAGTTGGTGCAATTATTCGGAAATGGAAGAAACACAAAAGTGTTTTGTGGAAGAAACACAAAACTGTCAATCTCCCTCGGTCTGGGGCTCCATGCAAGATCTCACCTCGTGGAGTTGCAATGATCATGAGAACGGTGAGGAATCAGCCCAGAACTACACGGGAGGATCTTGTCAATGATCTCAAGGCAACTGGGACCATAGTCACCAAGAAAACAATTGGTAACACACTACGCCGTGAAAGACTGAAATCCTGCAGTGCCCACATGGTCCCCCTGCTCAGGAAAGCACATGTACAGGCCCGTCTGAAGTTTGCCAGTGAACATCTGAATGATTCAGAGGAGAACTGGGTGAAAGTGTTGTGGTCAGATGAGACCAAAATCAAGCTCTTGTTTGATTTTGATGAGACCAAAATCAAGCTCTGTTTGGAGGTGGAGGAATGCTGCCTATAACCCCAAGAACACCATCCCCACCGTCAAACATGGAGGTGGAATAATTATGCTTTGGGTGTGTTTTTCTTCTAAGGGGACAGGACAACTTCACCGCATCAAAGGGATGATAGATGGGACCATGTACCATCAAATCTTGGGTGAGAACCTCCTTCCCTCAGCCAGGGCATTGAAAATGGGTCGTGGATGGATATTCCAGCATGAAAATGACCTAAAACACACAGCCAAGGCAACAAAGGAGTGGCTCAAGAAGAAGTACATTAAGGTCCTGGAGAGGCCTAGCCAGTCTCCAGACCTTAATCCCATAGAAAATCTGTGGAGGGAGCTGAAGGTTTGAGTTGCCAATCGTCAGCTTCGAACCCTTAATGACTTGGAGAAGATCTGCAGAGGAGTGGGACAAAATCCCTCCTGAGATGTGTGCAGACCTGGTGGCCAACTACAAGAAACGTCTGACGTCTGTGATTGCCAATAAGGGTTTTGCCACCAAGTACTAAGTCATGTTTTGCAGAGGGGTTGAAGAATACTTATTTTTTATTTCACTCATTAAAATACAAATCAATTCATAATGTTTTTGACATGCGTTTTTCTGGATTTTTTTGTTGTTATTCTGTCTCTCACTGTTCATACAAACCTACCATTAAAATTATAGACTGATCATTTCTTTGTCAGTGGGCAAATGTAAAAAATCAGCAGGGGATCAAATACCTTTTTCTCTCACTGTATAGGAACACCACACCCCAATAATTAACCTTTATTTCTTGATTATAAATGTACTCTTTATAATTTATAACAAAAAAATAGATAAAGGTTAGATTTGCCAATTTTTCTTCATCTTAACCAAGTGTGCCAGTAATCAGGAATGGCACTTTATAAATCATTATTTTACCTGTATGTCTCCGCCAGACTAAAATGTTATCGACCACTGGTTGTAAATATCACATGTCAAGCATTTGCATGGGAGAATTTGGACATAAATGGATAACATGACACGTTTGCCAAGTGGAACAGCTGAATGGGCTCCAGATTAATTCGAAAAATCTGATTCACCATGAAGTCTCTGCTCAAAACTTGTCAAATTCCAAAAATAAAGTGTTCATGCTGGATTTGTATTAAAGATTTTGAAATTAAGTTTGAAATGAAGAGAAGTGTGGGTTGCTACTTGGATCAAGTCCACTCACAGTAAACAGCTCACAGATGTTTTATATTGATATTAATTACCTAAATTTGCCCTCTGTTTAAAAACCGAAGAATAGCCAGGATTATGTTCTTCTCATCCATGTATTAGAAAGCAGTACTAATCTAATTTAGCTCAAGTGAAGTTTACAGTGAATGGTTTTTGCATAGGTCATTAGCTGTCTCAAAATATCCTGTCACCATAGCAACTTCAAGTCCTAAATTGCCATATAAAAAGGGATCAATTATTAATGCTGAGATCTTTGCTTGTGAGCTTTATTCTGAAGATTGTGTTTCCTTTTCCAATGCATTGGAACAATAGCTATAGCTATTTTTTATAACTTGTTTCCTCATTACTGTCACTCCCTATGAAATATACAACTTTCGTTGTGAAAACTCAAAACACCTATACTAAACAAAATCTAGCAAAAACCTTGTGATTTAACATAAAAACTCTGCAGACGTTTGACTGTAAAGCTGAGGAGGCCTCTGATCCTCATCAATTTAACAAATATAATAAAATGTTTTAAAAAATGTGGGTTTATAGACAATCTCACAATGTCCCAATTCATGCAGACACTGAGAGTTGATGAGAACTAGATGATCTATATATTATATTAGCCCCCAGAGAGTTGTGAAAATGCATAATATATTCAACCATCCATAAATCAGCTTTGATGGTTTTACTCCAGTACCTTTTAACAATGTTTTCACAATTTAAGCTTTTGAATTATCTAGGTCGAGAACCTTGGCATGATTATGGACAAAACGGATCGTCCTCCGCAAACAACAAAGTGGCTTTACCTGACAGAGGAAACTGTGCAGGTACTAACACAGGCACTTGTCATCTCATGACTGAACTAATACAACTCACTGTTGGTTGGGTTAAGTGCTTTTGCCATGAAAACACTGACTGCATGCCTGGTGTTCAACCTTCCCATATTGTCCCATGTCACCCTGTTCCTCTGCACACTCCACTGGCTTTTAGTTTCAGCTTGCATTAACTATAGGAACATGGTGCCCTGTGGGGTGCTATGATTGCATCTGAGATTTATTTTGTCCTTCACTGAATCTCTTGATAGCTAAGGCACTGTTTGGAGAAACAAAAAATGTTTTACAAAAAACATAGTAAAAAATTTTACTATGTCTGAGTGCCATTGTCCTACCTAGTTATCTATAAATTGTAAGTCACTCTAAAATGTAAATAGAAAAATACTTGAAAAGTTAAAATTTCATTATAATGAATCAATTTAACCAGTAGCTAAAAATCAAGGAAATGACATTATTCAATCTTTCTCATCTTTTAGATTTATATACCAGATTTGTATAATACATTATTCACCATTCCGCCTATGCCAGTTTCAGATGGAGAGATGTATGGATGGAGTTTCCATAGATAAGTCTTCATTCCTAAAGCCATTTTTATTTCATATCTCAGCAGTGATGTTAACACTAAATATTCACTTAAAGCGGCCATCTATAAGATTTTTACTGTACTGCTAGAATAAACACAAGCATAAGAACTAGAAGACATCTGCAGTTAATGTTGTAAGTTTCAAAAAAATATTTAACAAAATTGTTCACAGTACAAAAAATAGTCCCCATATATACTCTCTCAAAGCTGCATCTATCAGTGTGAATTGATGTGTAGTCTCCTCATACTCGCTTTAGAAACTCCCCCACCCTAAACCAGCCTACACTAGCTAGTACTATTCCTGTCTCGTAAGGTAAGAGGAGTATGAGACACATCACATTATTGTTTAAATTCAGTCTTGTAAATGTTAGATACAGGATTCTACACAGTGCCCCTTTAAATATCTGTTCTCTGATTCATGATGATATTCCTCTAATGCTTAAATAAAATTACTCACTTGACATTAGCAAAACATTCAGCTGTTGTAAGGGGTGTAAATAAAATTGCATGTTGCAGTCAACTAATTAATTCTAAAGGCAGCCATTCATAAATGTTTTAATATTTTCATCAAATGTTTGTGTTATAAATGACAATCATTAACATGCCTGTAGGCAGGGTCATCGCCAGGAATACTGGGCCCCCTGAAAAGACATATTCCTGGGCCCCCTCACTTACTGACGACATTGATATTATTACGATCAGGGGGCCCTGCCAAGACAGGGCCCCATGAATCATACCAACTTTTCCCCATATAGGCTTTGGCCCTGCCTGTAGGCATACAATATCACCCATGCTCACTAACTACTGCACCTAATGGGGGTGCAATTGCTACATGTTGGTGAAATGTGACTGGGTCCATGGGTGGATTTGAGTTGAATGTATACGATTAAGAAAGGGAACTTCAGGCAAAAAGTGTTCAGCTTATAGAAAATGGGTAGGGTTGCGTTGTTTTAGGTTAAAAGTCGGAACAGGAAGCACCAACTAATTCTTACATGACAAAACTTCATTCAACTTGATTGTGAGCAGCTTTGTGTACTCAGGGTTGTATAAAAACGAATAACACACTGACATAGCAATGCACGTTGGGGGTGGATGAGACCCCCTCCCCCTGACCCCAATGAAAAATGCTAGCTATATCAATCCAATTAAAACAAAGGTTAGAGAATATTAGCAATGTAGCATATGTTTGTACAAGAAATGTTAGACCATCCTATAATGATGCTTTTACTTTATGTGCTAAACTTAGCCTGCAAAGCTGTACATGTATCCTATTACATGTTCTGAATAAACCTTGCTGACCCTGACTTTGTTATTTAATCATGCAAACACAAAGCCAGGTGTAAGTTTACTGCTGAACCATGTGCAGAGAAACAAATTTGCTTGATGTATTTTGAATGACGGTTTTAAACGAAGCAGGTGCCAATTGTAAGTGTTTATTTAATCAGTAATTTCGAAATGATACTGTGTGGAGATAGACATGCTAATCGTCTGACAACGACAATGCATTGACACAAAATATCACTATTAAACTATAAGTATGTGTATCTCATAATCCATGTAATGCTTATTACTAATAATGATAAAATGTAGGCTATTAAGTAATCATTTATGTAACGTCCATTCTTATTTTAGTCGTTGAAGAAGGTACAGCAATATTTTATTCTCAACACTCCCAGATCATTTGATAGCTCCCATACCATATTCTACAGAATGCTGAATTTAAAGGATGTAACGGTTATTCCACAATAAAAGGGTTATGAGGCAGCACTGTTCCCTCTATTGTATCTTCTCTTGCAAGTCATAATTCATAACTGCTGTGAATAAAGATTTAAATAAATGTCTAATTCAATTACAAAACAAATCAACTAGAAATTTGTCTTACACTGTGGTGATCACTATTAAATCTTCTCTATTGACAACAGGCACATTAAATTACTAGACTGGGGTAAAGTAGTCTTATTGATTGACTAGAAACTTCATTATGTCCTCGGTCATTAATGCAGGTCCATTGATTTTGTCATTTAAATGGTTTGGGGATTGAGAGAAGATAAGATTTTGGGCAGGATTCAGTCTACTACAGGAAACACATAATGCAGACAAATCGCATTGTGCCTTTCTTGTGAGTGTTTAATTAAAATTAAAAGTCATGGACATATGTCTTACTTCAATATCTTGTTACAGAAACAATGTCATTTACATGTATTTATAGTAAACCACAGTAAGAGTGCCTTATAGACTAACTATATGCAACCATTTTATTTAAGCCGTAGTCCTAATATAAACAGGCCACCATACGCAAATGGTGTCCCTAACATGTGATGCTGATGAATGGAATGGGATCAGTATGCCCCACATTTTTAAATAATGTATTGTTTATTGCTTAATTAGACTGCACTTGAATAATAATAGCAGTGCAAATCTTGTGTCACTATTGCTCTGGCAAATAAATGACCCATTCATCAATCATTTGACCATATTTCAAATCACCATTATTGACATGTTAATTAGAATTAACTGTTCATGTGTGCCTTTGGCTATATTTGTTTGAAACATGCACAAATTGTAGGTAATATGCCAAAATGGTTATGGTTTACCCTAGGCTATAAAACCACTGAAAAAATATGTGACATGTTTTATTGCCAAATTCTCAGTAAAACATATTTCTCTAGCACTTTGACGTGGATAGCCCTAACAGATTTATTGCATCGGTCCCCAGCACAATTAAGAGCAGCCTAGTCCTAGCCAATAACCTAATCAGAGAAGCTATGCTTGTTATTTCAGCATAATGGCATGCTTTATCACATTTCCATTGGCTTTCATGATGCTTGGATTTTCCAACTTCGACCAAATTTGTCTTTCAACATTTGTCATTTATTCGCTTGAAAGAACAACAGAACGTCTTTGTTCCAACATTAGACTACCTTTGAGGAAACATTTGATAGCCTTTTAGTTGTGTTGTTTCTTGGAGGCATTCAGGGAGAGCGCCTTGTATCATTACTGTGAGAAATGTTCTTTCATACAAACGATCTTTACACAGGTCCTGGAAGACATATAGATTCAAATAATAATAATTGTAAAATGTATAAGGCATCGAAATATTTTCCATAGTAAATAGCGTGAACACACTATTTAGGAAGTATCCGACTGAAGCTGCGTTAATATCATAATTATATGTTCTAACTAAATAATAAAAAATGGCTTCATTTGGTTTACCTGATTGAATAGTGATGATTGTGTCGGTACAACATTGTCGTATGTGGATTTTTAATAACTCAATTAATGCACAACAACAAAGGCCATGCAATTATGCTATTTCGAAAGAATTCAATAGTTTTGTAACTGTTCTATATTAACAGCAAACAGCTTTTAAACTAAATTAAAAATAGGTTCCTAACAGGACCTTCAGCAATCCATTCAAGCCAACAAGTTTGGAGAGCGTGTTGAGTTTAATCAATTCAGAACGTCGAGATGGAGCCTAACTCACTCAAGGTAACATTATAATCAGACGCGAACGTATTCTATTTTCGCTTGATTTCAACAGTCTGTAGGCATTCCTGTGCATTTGCTGCTCATTCACAATACTAAAATGTTATTGTTGTTTTTACATACGCTATCAGAATTGGGCTAACTAAATATATAGCTCCTTTACGTGGTTCTAAATCAGTCCTAAAATCATATGTAGGTAGTATTTTGTGCCTAATGTAAGGATTTGTCAAGACAGTCATTGCCCATGTCGTGTTGTTCTATGTTTCCTAATTTAGAGAATATGAATTGCTAATTAAGTTTATTTCTCCACAGTGGGTAGGCTCATCTTGCGGTTTACACGGACCATATATATTCTACAAGGCGTATAAATTTCACCGGGACGGTAAACCAAGGATTCTGTCCCTCGGAGACTTTTTTTTCGTGAGATGTAAACCTGGGGATCCGATTTGCATAGCGGAGCTACAGCTGTTGTGGGAGGAAAGAACTACTAAGCAACTTTTATCAAGCTCAAAACTTTATTTCTTACCAGAAGATACTCCATTGGGAAGGACAGTTAGCCATGGAGAGGTAAAACATTTTGATCACACGACATGACTTACACTACCAAATAAATTTTGCTAGCACTACTTTACAAAATAACGAGCTATTTCAAATATTGTTATACATCAGTGTGTAATTGTTTGTATTATTTGGTCATTCGCTGTTCGCTACATTGTGTAACGTGAATTTATTTATGCAATTGTTGTGATAACGAACCGCATAATGTCTATTGGTTAAGGTGTTATTGTCTATTTAGCCTGTTTTGTTCCTCATTATCGACTCAAGGTGCAGTTCAAATCTTATCCAGCTGTGCGTGGTCTCCCGTGCACTGTACAAGGTTAATTGTAATAGGGAAGAAAATCCTTATAGTCAACCAATCCATCTTGTTCTTAAACATGCGGGTTCCCTTTGGTAAAAAAAAAAATGTTTCATTAGGCGTGTCAAATGGTGACATATAGACGGAAATTACGAAATGGCTAGAGATGAAAACTCCTCGATTCACAACTAGATAGTCGTTCATCATATGACTCCTTAATAAGGACCCACAGCCTATTGAAAATGAGTGCCGCTAACACGTCTTCGTTCATTTCTGTGGAATCATTCGTTTATCTAACAATATGAAAATGTTGTGTTCGCTTAGATCTGTGCATTTTTTGGCATGCTGTATTCCGAAGTAAAAACGGGGGAAATTGTAATCGGTAAATTGCCTGTTTTTTTTATTTAGATTTTTACAAATGTGTGGGTTAAAATGTGAAATGCCTGTCATTGGCCGAATGCATTGCCAAACACATCCTGGCCCTTCAAAATAATAGTTCTTCCATATGCATGATGCATTCATAACTGTTATTTCACCTATTAATGGCAAAATAGTGATATTTCTCAATGTATATTCTATGCATAACTAGAGAACTATTGTACATTTTAATGGTCTAATCTATAGAATAGAGGGTAAACTACGCAATGAAATTCGTACTTCCCAAGACCTGCTTGAAAATGCTGAACAAATACAAAAAAGGAATCAAAATGTACAACGATGATGATGATGATAATAATAATAATAGCAGTAAATTTAGACTGTAAGACAGTAACAATGTTTTTGTTTTCTGTTACTGATAGCTAACTGAAACATCTATACTCTTTAGCTAAATTTGGTATATACAAGATTTGTATGTTTTTTGTTGAATTGTTACATAGTAATTTCTGAAATTTGCCGTAGTATATCTGTAGTCATAGTGGAATGAATGTTTCCATGTATTACTTACACATTAGTGTTGTGATTTGCTTATTGATTTTTCCTTTCTGGCCTGGCAATGTGATCAAATTGGAAATGCTGGTTTGATAGCTGGGTCAAGCAGTAATGTTATCACTGTAATTTCTTAAATTAAATCAAAACACTTAGTGTTTGTGAGGGGGATACATGGAAACGTTTCATTTGTAGTCATTGTTGACTATATAATTTTGGAAGAATTTCTGAATTTCTTTCTAAATTTCAAGTGCATGCTAATGATTCTTGGTTAACCAATCATGTGATCGAACCAGAATAACTTGGCAGTGTATGCATTGGAGGACACACGTCGTAGTCTTTGAGTCATAGCTATTGTTGAGGAAAGTTTTTTTAACAATAGCTAGCAATGCTTGCTAATGTTAGCTAGTCACTGCTCAAAGAAAGGAGTGTACACTGAACAAAGCTGAAGGTGGAGTCCGCTAACGCATGTTTGTTAATAGGAATCAGTGGCCTAGAATAGAAGAATTTGACACAGACAGGGTGTTTTGTTAGCTGTAATGCAAACACACTAAAATAAGTAGGGCATGATGGGGGATGGGATAAATTGGGGCACAATGGGATGGACTACTGAATGTCTAAGCCGTTAAAAGCAATCTATCAAAACTGTTAAGATTTTTCTTTGAGATTTTTCACTGTAAATATTTTCGATAGGGATCTTTTCCCCTGGTGCTAAAATAAATAGTAAAATGTAAGAACCTTTTGTCTTGTTTTCCATTCCTATCCCAATTTCATAATATTTAAAAAATTATAGATTCATCAATTATTTTTAAATTTTGTTAATAAAACAACAATGCTCAACTAGATAATGATACAATACACATCAAAATGTCAGGAAAGTGAACTCTTATTTTAATGGGACATGAAGCGTTGCCTGTGCATTAAGCCATTGACAAGTATGCCACAGTCACATTTTTTTATTTAAAAAATGCAAAATGTGGTATTATTAAATGTTTGCTCCTTTAGCTAGCATTGACCTTTTAACTAGCATTGGCCAAAAAATAGCCTGCATAGGTTGAAATTACCTGAGGTAGAAATTCCAAAATACTAGGCTACTTTTGTCTGTTATGTGTTGATTTTCATTGCCTTGGTCACATTGCATAAGTGTATGGCAGTGAGTGAAATTACAATTTATTTTCTGCGAATAAAAAACTAGATGGGCCTTTTTTGTTTTTGGCATTATTTGGTGTCAAGACTGCTGCCAGTTGACTACTAGGCTAGTCCTAGATACAGTAATTGAAATTTGGTTGTAGCGCTAACATGTATAGACGTGTCTAGCCTTTTGGACTTACTGTATGAGTAGGCTACTCTGGGTAGGCAATGATAGCTAAACAGGTTATTTTGTAATGTATATTACCTGGTCAATCCATTCCATATGTTTATATTTTACCCTTTAAAATGACATATGACATTACAGACGTTTGATCAGCATAATTCGTTGATGATTTAGCCTCAACAAATCAAAAAAAAATTCTACAGGTCATATGAGCATCTCCTAAATTACTTAAATTATGTCATAGGATATCCAAAACAGTGTTATGTGTAATTTTGCTTTGTCAGAACATTTTGTTGCAACGATATTACATATAGGATAGCTGAACTTGCATGTGCCATTGTTTTCAGCTCCATGGGAAAATGTTTAGAATTGCAGAAAATTTGCTTCAAATTACAATTTCTATCTTATTGATGAAATGTGTAGACTTTGAATGAATTGTCTTAAAAATTATCTAGATAGGGAGTGGCCTCAACTTTTCACTAAAATTCTGTGCAGTGACGGGCTGAAGTCCCCTATCATTACACCATTGGCTATGCCCCCTGGCAAGCCATTGACCACTCCCACCACTTAAGCCCCATTGTGATCCAGAAAAATCCCTGAAATAGCCTGTTAGATTTTTTTTAATTGTTTATGTGGATGTATTAAAAATATATATTTGCTATAACCCTACAGTTTCCTTCACAGAAAGGCTATTCAATTGGCTGTTGTAGCTTTTGATTTTGACATCACATGAAATATGCCTAAGGTTGCCGTTGTCATTTTGGAAGTCCAAAGCTTGGAAAAATAAAGCCTGCTATAAATTTGATTCATACCAATGCAAACATAGAAACCAAATGTTCCTCTCCTGATGGTTTGCATTCTTACCCTTTGAGTAATACAGTAGCGATCATATTTCCATTTCATGAGAAGGTATTTATAGACACTGCAATGTCACTTAAACTTGTTTTCTTCATTTATCCTGGATTATCCAAATCTTTCCTTTGAATTAGCCTTAAGCACAATTTGATGACTATAATTACTTTGAGTGCACAGTCTATCATTTAACACTAGTAATTTTTACTCCAACTCTTTTTAAAACGTAAATATTGTCCGTTTTTAAAGTCATGCTTTATAAGTCTATTTAATGTTGTCAAATTTTGCTCACGCCTGAACTGCATTTCAAAGTGGTAACATCCACATATTTCCTATAGGGATATTATTGTTTGACTTCTTCCAGGATCTTGAGTGTTAATAGTGGGAAATTGATAATTAGAGAGCACAGTTAAAAAAGATATGATGTATAAAATGATGGTATCTAAAAGTGTGGCATTGATGCCAACATTCTCAATAAATGTAATGTAAACTTGATGATCTGAGCAAATTGCCCTACACAGATTACATTGTTAATTTTTTTTTATTCAAACAAGTAACTGACAGCAGTTATTACCAGAAAGTTAATGAGCTTTACTTTGACTACCCTAATATGCAAATATGCCTACAGTGTAACTAGAGACAACTTTCAATTTGTGAAATGTACTTGGTAGTGTGGCCTCTGATTAATTAGTATGTCTAATACCACTTATCTATAGCACAAATGTGCACGTCATGAGCACAATAACAAGTCATTTTCTAAGTATGATAAAAGTAGGTCATAAATCTCTGGATATCCCTTCTTGAGTTCAGTGCTCAATGTATTATGTCATTTACCCTCTGGCTTATGGTATTTCTATGGTCTTTGCCCCTACCAGTGTATGCAGTGACAAGGCAAACCCATGTCCCACTGCTTTCACTGACATTCCTCCTACTCCAACTGAAAACGCCTCCATGCTATGTATAAAGGCATTGTGTTGTGTTGTGCACCCATTATGACAAAACCTCTATTTGTGACTGCATTCTGTTTGTCTGGTGACTCAAGCTGAAATCTTTGCTCAGTCATTTGTTACATTCTTCTGTCTGACTGCCATCATTGAAGGAGTTTAGTGAAGTCTAAATGATGGTTGTTGTACAAAAGAAAGTAATCAGCTTTTAGATAATTTCTAACCAGAGTATCGAAGTCAACTACATATTTTCTAAATACCATGTGTGATCTGGCTTTCGCCCAAACCATTGGTTTGTTGGACAAATCAGAAGTTTTATAATTTTTTTGCAAGTCTTGTAGATACTCAGATCTAGACTCATTGTGGAAAAGTTAAGTCCATGGGCGTGGCCTAGCTTTTGGCCGGGCAAGGAATTTGGCTAGCCAGGCAAGCATTCTGTGGTCTGAGAACTGCCTATTGCAAAACAGTCACATGCATTAAACTAGTTATTTAGTGACACAGGTCTTTTTTTAATCTATTACAGTGAGTACTTTTTAAATGTGAAATGAACGTTGATATGGCACAGACTTGCCATAGATATCAGGCCTGTTGTGTAATTCAGTACATGCTCTGGTCCCTCTTCTCTGCAAGAAAAGCATAATATGGCCCATAAGGACTGCCTTCATGGATTTTGCATCATTTTGTAAATACTTAGTTACATTTAGGCCCTGACTTTCCAGTTGGCACAAAACTTGATATCTGACATCAAGACAGGTCTCTCAATGAAATTTCGTTTTGACTAGTACCCATGGGGATTAATTGGCTGGGGCTAAGCCCTTGACACCTATGGGACAAACAGCCAGGTGATATTGAGCCCCAGTACATTTGGTTAATGTGAATTTTGCCAATTTGGTTAATGTGAATAATATCCAATGAAAACCGAATCCGCTAATCAACAGATTGTGACACATTCATGAAAAATAAACACTTGTTCCCTTCTCAATACCATGTATTAGGTAAGATATCTGTGGGTGAAGTTTAGCGTCAATCACCAGCACATGGCCGCTGTGGACCCATGAGCATTTGTGTGGACTGGGCTTCCAAACTGTGCATTGCATCTATTGTGCCCAAGTTTCTACTCTAGGTTGCAGCGTCCTGACAGTTCCCAAGGCCAATTGGAGTGTAGAGCTCTCTCTAAGGTGCGCACATGCCCGGCCATGAAGCTCTAACGTTTCTGCCACACAGGAGAATGCCAGCCCGTGCAGATCCACAAAACATACACTTCAGGGAGTTTGTCCTGTTAGTTTGCCCGATAGGAAAGTTAAGTCATTGAGCAAATTAGGGTAGTATCAGAACCCTTTTCAATGCAACAAACCATAATAATTTAACTTTTTAAGATAAGTCTGTGATTTTATTGTGGGTCAAACCAGAGCACATCAATATAAATGTGTCAGTCTCGGACCCAATACAGACTTGTCCTAGCCAAGCACAGCTACAGTAGGGCTATATGCAAATAAGCCATTTGCCTCACAGGCCATCTTAGTCACTGGACTGTGTGTTTAAAGGCAGTAGCAAATGCGCAAATGTAAATCAAGACCTACAATGTTTGTTAAAGCCAGATAATTCCTTGAATATTTTACTGCGTGCTACTGTAGGAGTCCTCATATTTGGAAATATACCAGTCAAACAACTATTTAGGTAGGGTCACTTTCCCTCAGTACCCTGCATAAACCAACGGTATACACCAATATCAACTAGCAGTGCGATTCGCGTATTTACTAGGGAAAAGTAAACTAAGCTTTTTCATAACATTTTGCCAGTGACAAACCTGATCACGATAATAGACATACAAAAATAGGAACTTGCCTGTTTGACCACATTCTCCGATTTCATCTATGCCAATTCCTTTGATTGAGACGAGAGGAATGCTAACTCTGGATGATTTTAAATAAGTCCAATATAAACAAGCTAGATTAACTACTTCTTATGAGTATAAGTAAGTTAATAAGTCAAGGGTAACCTACAATGTTTAAATCTCTGTGTGGTACTTACAATGCATTTTAGTGGTTTATTTTCTAAAGTCATGGGCCACTGGGTTACAGAAAGTACAACATTATGTATGTCAAGGTCTATTGTAAAACTATTTGCAATAGCCTATTTGCTTCTGTCTGAAACTGTAACAAAGTGGGTACAGGCTCAGTGATCACTAATTGCATACTGAAAGTTGCACAGAATATACACTACGTTTTCGCTCAGAAGAAGAGACATTTGTTCTGTAACCCCCCCAAAATTCTAGGGAACATTGGTGTAATGCAAACCAAAACTGTCCAGGATTGGTGGGGTGGATGTCAGACCGGGCTGCCTTGCCTCATCATGCTCTAGTGACTGTATGTGGCAAGGTGAGGTGACTGCAAGCTCTGGTTGATGGCTAGAGAATGTGCTCTCCTCCGAGCGTGTAGTTTCCTGTGAATAATTCAAGCAGTGCGGCTTACAGGTCACATGAGTCAATGTTTGACTCTCCCAAAACCACTGGGAGTTGCTGCAATTATTAATATCTGCAAATTGGACGTCACCAAATTTGACACGTGATGCGTCTTGGCATAGCATTCTTGCTTTGATAAAATTATAGTGATCGGCCAAAGGTGGCTCTATAATAGTAAACTTAATTTATTAGCCAGACTATCTGTCCATATAGCTCGTTCATGGGGGACGACAGGCTTACTATTGCCTAGTTTAGCCTTTGATTACATACCTCGAAATCAAAATGAGTAAAATTGTATTCAATTCTGTGTGTGTATTAAGTATTTCGGGAAAATACACACAAAACGAAATGGTAGCTCCTTATAGTTTATAGCAGAAATTTTGATTGTCAATATCTTGCAGTTATACTAAAATACAACATGACACCATAAACAACTTTTGATCCCAGTTCGATAGTCTCAGTAGAATTCTTTTGCCTCATTGCCTCTCCTGAGCTCTTTCTTTAGATAGTTGAGTTTGTTTTGAGACACTGTAGCCAAGGTCAGTGCTGAGGAGGAAAGATAATGAACTCATATTGTGTTTCACTTTCTCAGCCGAGCGCACCAAGGAGCATTGTTCATGTCACCATGTCCATTACTCAATTACTAATCTCCTTTTGGCCCAAGGAATTCTTGAGCTGACCCCCTGAGCCACCCGACTGAAACCTTCTCAGTTGGACAAGGGCTGTCTGTGGCACCGACTCTTAACTAAGAAAAGCCTGTCCAACCAATTTTGCCCTACAATGGTGAAACATAGGAATTTAATGTTCAAATGCTGTGGTATTTTTTTTAAATATAATGATACGGAATATTGATTTTGTTTTTTGTGGCCTTTGGAGATAATTATATATTATTTAATTATGTAGCACCATAACACATCTGTCATAAAAGAACTGTTCTTCCAATTAATATGTTGACATTCCATAAATCATAATATTGTAAACATGCATACATATCTTTTATGTAATGCAAAAGAGGGATCATATATCACCTATATCATAAACCTTTTAGTGCTGCATAATCAACTGAGGTAGCTGTAGCCTTTATTTACAGTCTGTTATTGTGTCTTATAATGAAGAGCAATATTATTCTGTATACTAACAACCTTCCTTGTGGATTGTTTTATTTTTTCCATTCCAGTTTTTTTACCCATTAACTAACATACAAAAGCTTCTAGTTTTATAATTGTATACCATTTTTGGTACTGGAGATATTAACGTTGTTTGAGGGGTGTCTGCTTTCAATACAGAACACAATTTCACTAGGAAAAATGTTAGTGTTCATAAGAAAGCGCTATGCATAATTGTTTCTTTTACGTTAATCTTTCTTCCAATGTCAGTACCGTAACTCTTTATGATCACTCAGTGTGGATGTCATTTAAATATGTGCTCTGGTGAATTCATCATATAACTTCATAATTCAACTCATAGAAGAGGTTACAAAACAGCATTGTTACTTACAATCTGACATTACTTAACTATGTCGATGAATAAGCCCCAGTAAAATGAATAGACCAACTATTGAAATGTTTAAGTCTAACAGGCTGTAGTGAAGCATGTACTCTAGTGTCTAACACCATTCATCTTGGTTGCAACAGAGGAGCGGGCGTTCTTAATTGCATCATTTTTCAAATTTTATCATTCATAAAATTGTCATATGCATATTTTTTCTGGCAGACTACATCGAAAATAAGTAAAACTTGACAAATGAATCAATGGATTACGATAATTTGCTCTTTAAAATTGAAGGTGACCGCATGCTGTGTAATTTCATTTGTAGGCAAGTTTACATTAGCATTCAAAAGCCAGTAGTAGGTGGGGAAATAACTTGTTGTGAAGCTGTAAATAAAGTACCAGCTGGATCCATTCACATGCTTTGTTAAATGGACAATCAGCTATGCTATGTCAACCACAAATAATGAATACAGGGATCATTTTTGTAAATCAGTGTTGATTTTTTTATTATTGGCTTGCACAAAAACACCATGTGTGATAGTGGGAAATCAGGATGACAGACTCTTGAATTACTACTAATTTACATTTACAGTCTTTTATTGCTTTTACATCCTGAAATGATGTTGTCAAAAAAAGTAATTGGCTTTCTTTTTATCAATAATGCCAATTTCAGCATTGGAACAGGTACATACGGTCCACATGCAGTCTTTGTAATTTTAGTTTTAAATCAAAATCATTATTGTATGTCTAGTAAGTCTGTGTGTTAATTTAATGTATTATAATGTATGACCCACCTTTGGGCTTTGAAATACTCTGTCTGATCTTGTGTGTGTTACAAAAATAAGGTTTTGATGTTGACATACAGACTTGATTCCAGATTGGTTTATATATGATGTTTCCGTGTACTGATAACTTGTGAGAAGACCCAGATAATGTATATAAATCTAACTACTAAAGCTTTTCTTTTTTATAGACTTGTTTTTGATTAACTCAGTTTCGTTAGCCTGGTGGTACTGGCACTGTGCAAATGTAATTTGTAGGAGGATTAGTGCGTGCGTGCGTGCGCGCACAATGTATGTCTCTACAGTTTGTGTGCATGTAAATGCTTAAATGGCAAGAAGAGGTATACAGAGAGATGCTAGATAAACATTCAACAGTCAGTTTTTTCCAGATGGACACATCTGTCCTCCAAATTCTGCAGCTTAATCTCTTACTACTGCGGCCCGATAACCAACACAGTGGCCATTATTTTTCAAAATAGAACCATATGGCAACATTTTAAAACAGATTGTCTTATAGTTCACCCTTGTGACCATGGCAAGCTATGGCCCCATAATAATAGTAACTCTTATTATAGCTGTAGTTTTAAGCTGTTCAGAGTTTGCACATATAAGTCCCTGTTAATAAGTTATCTCTTGAACTCGCACTCACTTCTCCCAACTCTTGTTTTCTCATAGCACGAGGTAATTGCAGTTTCGGAGAAGGTGATTGTTCGTTTGGAGGACCTGGTGAAGTGGACAGTGCCAGAGTTTTCAGGATGGGCTCATGGACTGCAGGCAGCACAGCTGAAGCCCTCTGTTCTGAGGGAGCTGGGCACCAACGGGCGCAGAGAGGCCCTTCACAGATACAGGGAGAGCACCTTCACCAGTGGCCTAAACTTCAGAGACATCCAGAGGGAGAGGGCTCTGCTGGGTGAGGAAGCTAAAACATCCATACATATATGCGTACATATATGTACACACACACACTAACTCTTTTAGATGAAGGCTTTTATTAACAGTTACTTTAGTCTGGATTATACATCACTGTAAGAACTGCATAAATCCAATGTAACAACTTTATGACCAGTTATAAGTGGTTCTGTTATGCGTTTTTTATTATCCATTATGCATTTTTGTAGGAGTAGACACTAGTTCTGTATATTACTAGTTAATTCACCCCCAACTTTGATTGTTTTAAATTGATATTGGGCACATAATCATGTTCCTGTATTCCAAGCTTTTCTAAAGATACTGCTGTTATGTTAAGCTGAAAATATTTGTTTTAATTACCTCAGAACATTTGACAATTGAATGACTGAAACAAAATGGACAAAGAACATTCAAAATGCTCAAAATGTTCAAAATAAACAGGTTTATTGATGGTTGTTGCACTGATGTTCTAGTAGTTGAAGAGCTTGCTTGTTTTTACCTTTGAGTGTTGAATTGACCTTGAATATGCTGTATATCATTTTATTCTCATAGAGAAAGGGAATTTGAGAATCAATAATGGCCGTTTTGTCATTCTACTACATGAGGAATCAATAGTGTGTGTGCATGCGTTTGTCAGTGCTTCTCTATAAAGACTCTGTGTAATGATGATTGTGTATTGGACATAGCAAGAAATATTGGAAGGATAAATACGCCGTTTAGATTTTAGTGTCAAGTCTGTTTTGTCACCTGCTAATATTGTATGTGTTTGGTGCTAATGAATGATGTACATCAGGCTGTGTGTAAAAGCACTTGCCCCTTCAATGGAGTCTCTCTTTGGCTGCTTTCTGAATTTGCTGGGTCAGGAGAACTGCCCTGGCAGGGCACCAGCAACACTTGCACTGTGGCATGTTTCATCGCTTGCTTGCTGTTGTCTCTAAAATGTTAAGAGATGAATTCAACAAAAGTACTATTCCAGTGAGCTGTGGGACAGGGTAAGACTATGGCTGTGATAAGCTGACATTTAAAATATAATATGAATCAAAAAGACTATTGCAAGCATTTCTCTGGTGTCCTACTGCTGTCCGATTTGTTAGAGCTTCTGACAACGTTTTGGATTTTATATTTTTTAAGGAAGTGTAATTTATTGCCCAATAAGTTTCTGATTATTTGAAAGAGCTTTCCTGTTTGCTCAGTCCTATTCATAACATAAGGGTTAGATCTATTAGCTAATTGTTTCTGTAAATGTTATTTACATATCTCCTATCTATCTTTAAACATTATTAATATATATATGGATATCAATAAATTAATATTGTAGTAATCTATAGTAGGATCACAGTGCTTGGTTCTTCGTGATATTACATAAACTATGCTACCTACGTGCTTTCTTCACAAAGGATAGAGAAACGGAGGTTTGAGACAGTGCCCTTGCCTTGGCTGCTATAGTGCAGCATTGACCAGAGTGATTTTTAATAGTGAGTGAGTGATTGTCTGTTATAATTCAAGTACTATCTTGGGGAAAAAATGAATTGATTCCAAGGCTTTCCACATACTAGAGTGCTGTTCAGGGTTAAGACCAATATTACATTTATCTGGTTTTGCCACTTAAAGGGACATATTCTACTATACAGCCTTAGCAGGGAAAGTTTACATTGATGTCCATCCTTTGCAAAAAGAACTGACACAATTTCTTGCCCTTTCGAAATTGGTTTCCTCTTGTTCTATTCCAGTGGACTGGACAGGAGACTAATAGTTGCTGTGTAAAGGCTCCTACCGAGTTAATGCTCATAGAACTACGTGCTAGCATGTGCATGAGAGGACTTTTATTTTGCAGCAAACTACTTTTGCTCACATTGTACCTTTGCTGGTCCCGCTCTCATTAACAAGAGGGTAATACCATCTATTTGTAAGAAAAATGCAAATCTGAAATGCTTTGGCAAAGGCAACAATTTTGGCATTTAGCCCATTGACTTAGCCCACCATCTTGAATTCCTCTATAATATATGAACATAGGTTCTCCAGGCAATAGTTAGTATAGCACTTGCCATAATTCAGTGTTCAGAACCAATTTGGTTGTTATGTTGGTTGTTTTTAAAACACTTTCTGTGTATCAAAACACAGTTGGTTAACATTCATGGACACCCTAAACATTCAGACACCCCCTAACAAACCTTGGGTTGGGTGATAATTTTCATTGTAATGGTGTTTGGAGTCTACAGTGTGACTGAAGTGGTAGCTGCATTTTCTGTAGATTATTGCCATGGTCCTGGACAGAAAAGTACAGCCAGACATTCTCCCATTGATCTTTAAAATTAAAGGCCACAATCACATTATTATTTCGACTGAATGCAGACCAATGCACTCTTATGTGCTTCTACATTGGTAGATGTAATAATGTGACTCTGTGAAATAATTCATTTTACAACTGGCATTTATCAGGTCCTGCAGCAATACAGTAGCTCTCAAGTATTCACCCCCCTAGGACTTGACCGGTTTTTGTGTTACAACATGAAATCAAAATGGATAGAATCAGGGGTTTTTGCAACTGATCAACACAAACAAGTCCATAATGTGTAAGTGAAAAATAAAATGGTTCTGTATTAATAACAAATACAAAGCAGCAACAAAATCTAAATAATTGATTGCATAACTATTCACTCCTTTTATTAGTATTTGTTAGAAGACCCTTTGGCAGCAATTAAAGCTCTACCAGCTTTGCACAACTATTTTGTCCATTCTTCTTTGCAAAATTGCTTAAGCTCTGTCAGGTTGGATCGGAACCTGCAATTTACTACTCTTTCCACACATTCTCCATTGGATTTAGGTTCAGGCTTTGACTGGGCCAGTCCAGGACATTGACCTTTTTAATTCACTCCAGTGTGGCTTTGGCTGTATGTCTGTGGTCATTGTCCTGCAAGAAGATGAATCTTCTCTCAAGTCCCAGGTCTCTTGCAGACTTCATTACTCTCTAATTTGCTGCATCCATTTTCCCTTCTATCTTCACAAGCTTTACGGGCCCTGACGCAGAGAAGCATCTTCATAGCATGATGCTGCCACCACCATGGTAAAAATTGTGTTCTCAGGATGATGTGGGGTGTTAGGCTTGCGCCAAACATAGCACATAGTGTTGAGGCTAAAAACTCTATTTTGGTCTCATCCAACCATCTTCCTCTTGGTCTCAGAGTCTCCCACATGCCTTCTGGTAAGCTATTGCCGAGATCTTTTTCAAAAATGGCTTTCTTTTTGCCACTCTCCCAAGGTTAGGGGGTTAGGGGTAGCACCTGGGTTATTGTTGCAGTGTGCACGGTGTCTCCCAGCTCAGTTGTAGAAGACTAACTGTCATAGACCTCCTGACCTCCTGGTGTCCTCCCTGTTTAGTGTCCTTCTCCCCTGGACACTCAGTTTGTGAGAACCACCTGTTCTAGACCGATTCAAAGTAGTGCCATGTTCTCCATTTGTTTTATAACAGACTTTGGTGCTTTTGAAGGATCTTATTCCAGATTTGCTTTGAATGTTCATTCATCTTCAGGATGTAGTTTTTGTTAGGAGTTGTACTAACCAACTGTACAGAGAATTACCTTAACTGCACACAGGTGGACTCCAATTAAACTAATTGTGTGACTTCTAATGACAATTGGTTGCACCACAACTCATTTAGGTGTCTTGTCGCAAAAGGGGTGAGTATTTATACAATCAATTTTTTGTTTTATATTTGTAATCACATTGACATAATGGATTTTTGTGTTGATCAGTGGCAAAAACTCGTGATTAAATCTGTTTAGTTTTTATGTCCTACAAATGGAAATGAGCTGTGCACATCTGGTGAAACGCATCACTTCTCATCTGCCCGAATAAACGTAATAAATAAATGAGAAAAGCTAGCGGCTTGCCAATTCAGACCAATGATTTGAAGCAGTTACTTGCTTTTTGAGTTCTTCTTGCCTTGCCAGAGTCACACTTGTAGTTTTTGTTTCAAATACAGCCCTGGTTCCCCTCCATCACACGGCTACTGTTGTTGATGTTGTGCAATGCAACAACTTTCCACTGTACATAACGAATCGGGGTCAGGTGGGCATCATTTAAAAGCTCAGTATATTGTAGGTTATAAAATGCCATCTCAGTGTTAGGCATTCACAAGGCACTTCAGACAGATTATAATTTTGGTGTGCATAAAATGACATATGAGAGCATTTAGGTGTTTAAGTGGCAATTCTTTGCAGCCTTCTAAGAAACAAGATACTTCATAGAACCAGGTTTACGTGAGTAACCTCTGATATCTGTTAATTTGTGATATACAGAGCCGGTTCTGCACGAATGTGGGGCTGACATTTGAACAGATTGATTAGTCATACATAATTATTGTATGATCTTGTGAACTTCCTAATAGTGTTCTATCACATTTCAGTCATTTAAAATTAGGTTTGGGTGATACATACAATTTAATTACTTAATTTATAATTTAAGTCTCCACTCTGTTAGAATTAGTGACTAGAGAATCTCCGGTCTTAAAGTAACCACTTGAGCCTCTTTGCAAACAGATCCAAAAGTAAGTCCCAAGAAGGAAGTTTCCTTTTCTAAATAATACAAATGTTACATTTGAACTTCAATTCATGAGGAGAGGGAATGCGGGAGACAATTAGCAAAGGGCAAAAGCAGTGGACAGCTTTATAGTGCTGAAACGTGATTTGGCGGCAGAAAGGGAGGTGGACAGAAAATGGTGCTGAATATAATTTGAGTGGGCCTACTTTTATTTTAGTCATTGACTGAAATAAAGTAAACACTGAAAACACAACTAGCCTTATGCCGAAAAAATTAAGGAAATGAAGATGAGAACCACAAATCATATTCAAGGACTTGTGTCCCACAAAATAATGGTATATGTACTGCATATAATGTACTATATTTCATTCTTCCATTTCTAGACTAAGAATCTCATTCCCCTACCTTTTCGAACTTTCATTTAATCATATGCACGCTTTAGTTGTAAACTTACTGAGACCACTATGCTTGATTGAGTTCGCTGTTTTGTATTCTAGTGACAGGGTGCCTGTATGTATTTACTTAAACCATTATTTCATCAAAACGTGTTAGCAAAAAAACATTTCACTATTTTTCTTTGTCGGTCAGTAGGTGATTGTAACATTGGACCCATAGGCTGACAGTGAGACACTAGATACCTAGCCTGACTGTCAGAGGAACACTGAACACAGTAGGATTGTCACACTCACACTGGACACCTAGCCTGACTGCTATATAGACAGTTGACACATTTGCAACAGGTGTCCCTACTTTGAGGCAGGTGCTGTACTTTTTGGCGTGCGCCACACAGCAACAAATGTTGTTGTTATTATTATTATTAAGGTGCAGTTGTACAGCTTATTTGCTATGTTTCTAAACATTTGGAAAATGTTAACGTTTCAAATTTATAGGAAGTCTTTCAATTGCCCCTGATTTACAGTGGATATAAAAAGTCTACTCACCCCTATGAAAATGCCAGGTTTTTGTGATGTAAAAGAATGAGACAAATCATGTCAGAACTTTTTCCACTTTGAATGTGACTTATAATGTGAACAATTCAATTGAAAAACAAACTGAAATCTTCGGGGATAAATGAAAAATAAAAACCTTAAATGGGAAATTTAGTGTAAAAATAATATTGAAATATTATCCAAGCAATACAATACAAGTATTGTCAAAGGCAGTATGAATCATGATATGTAAATGTATCTATTTTTGCCTTGACACCACCACCATTGTAATGCTCTGTTTTATTTTGGCACTGAACCAATTTATGGTTGGGGAAAGTGTACTAATTTGTGTCATTTTTATTGAGGGGTTACAATGAACACTAAGACATTTCCCACTTAGTGATGGTTGTAGACAGTAACCAATAGGATTTTGTGGCTATTTTAGCATAATGTAGGCTTCTTTAAGTGTCTTATTTAAGTGTTTTCTTATTCTGTTTTATAATTATGATGTTGTTTTGATGTTTTCATTTGAGTATTTGTTTTTATGCGATTGTATTTTTATATTTTTCTTTGTAAAGCACAGTGAATTGCTTCTATGTATGAATTGTGCTATATAAATAAACTTGCTTGCTTGCTTATCAACAAATCCAAAATCCCATAATTTCACTAAGAAATTCCTTTTGATAGAGTAACCTTTATTTCTGGTTCAATGCAGACATACACCGTTCAGCCTGTGTGGTCCGATCCAAGAGACGAGCTACTGTAGTTCAGATTGATGAAAAAGTTAATGCTGGTACTGATAGAAAGGTGTCAGAACACACAGTGCATCATGGTTTGTTGCAAATGGGGCTGCGTAGCCGCAGACCAGTCAGGGTGCCCATGCTGACCCCTGTCCACTGCCGAAAGCGCCTAAAATGGCACGTGAGCATCAGAACTGGACCACAGAGCAATGGAAGAAGTTGGCCTGGTGTGATGAATCACGTTTCCTTTTACATCACGTGGATGGCCGGGTGCGTGTGCATCACTTACCTGGAGAACACATGGCACCAGGATGCACTATGAGAAGGAGGCAAGCCGGCGGAGGCAGTGTGATGCTTTGGGCAATGTTCTGCTGGGAAACCTTGGGTCCTGCCATTCATGTGGATGTTACTTTGACACGTACCACCTACCTGAGCGTTGTTGCAGACCATGTGCACCCTTTCATGGCAATGGTATTCCCTGATGGCATTGGCCTCTTTCAGCAGGATAACGCGCCCTGCCACAAAGCAAAAATGGTTCAGGAATGGTTTGAGGAACACAACAATGAGTTCAAGGTGTTGACTTGGCTTCCAAATTCCCCAGATCTCAATCCAATTGAGCATCTGTGGAATGTGCTGGACAAACAAGTCCGATCCATGGAGGCCCCACCTCGCAACTTACAGGACTTAAAGGATCTGCTGCTAACGTCTTGGTGCCAGATACCACAGCACACCTTCAGAGGTCTAGTGGAGTCCATGCCTCGATGGGTCAGGGCTATTTTGGCGGCAAAAGGGGGACCTACACAATATTAGGCAGGTGGTCATAATGTTATGGCTGATTGGTGTATACACACACGCACAGTTGGGTCCAGAAATATTTGGACAGTGACACCATTTTCATAATTTTGGCTCTGTACACCACCACAATGGATTTGAAACAAAAAAACTGAGATGCAATTGATGTGCAGACTTTCAGCTTTAATTCTAGGGGTTGAACAAAAATATCATATGAAACGTTTAGGAATTGCAACCATTTTCACATAAAGTCCCCTTATTTCAGAGGCTCAAATGTAATTGGACAAATGTACACAATCATAAATAAAATGTTCATTTTTAATTCATTGTCGAGAATCCTTTGCAGGCAATTACTGCTCAAAGTCTGGAACGTATGGAGATCACCAAATGCTGAGTTTCCTCCTATGTGATGCTTTGCCAGGCTTTTACTGCAGCTGTCTTCAGTTGTTTGTTAGTGGGTCTTTCTGTCTTAAGTGTTGTCTTCAGCAAGTGAAATGCATGCTCGATCGGGTTGAGATCAGGTGATTGACTCAGCCATTGCAGAATATTTCACTTCTTTGCCTTAAAAAACTCATGGGTTGCTTTCGCCGTATGTTTTGGGTCATTGTCCATTTGTAAAATGAAGTGCCGTCCAATCAACTTCACTGAATTTTGCTGATTCTGAGCAGACAGTATATTCCTATACACTTCAGAATTCATACAGCTGCTTGTCTTCTGTCACATCAATAAACACTAGTGACCCAGTGCCATTGGAAGCCATGCATGCCCATGCCATCACACTGCCTCCATCGTGTTTTACAGATGATGTGGTATGCTTCGGATCATAAGCCGTTCCAAGCCTTCTCCCTACTTTTTCCTTCCCATCATTCTGGTACAGGTTGATCTTAGATTCATCTGTCCAAAGAATACTGTTCCAGAACTGGGCTGGCTTTTTTTAGATATTTTTTTTTTGCAAAGTTTAATCTGGCCTTTCTATTCTTGAGGCTTGTGAATGGTTTGCACCTTGTTGTGAACCCTCTGTATTTGCGCTCGTGAAGTCTTCTCTTTATGTTAGACTTGGATAATTATATGCCTACCTCCTGGAGAGTGTTCTTTACTGGATGTTGTGAAGGGGTTTTTCTTTGCCACAGAAAAGATCCTATCGTCCACCACTGTTATCTTCCGTGGACGTCCAAGCCTTTTTGTGTTTTGTGGAGCTCACCAGTGCATTCTTTTTTTTTTCTCAATGTATCGAACTGTTGATTTGGCCACTCCTAATATTCCTGCTATCTCTCTGATGGATTTTTCTTTTGCAGCCTAAGGATGGCCTGTTTCACTTGCATTGTGAGCTCCTTTGACAGCATGTTGTGGGTTCACAGCAACAGCTTCCAAATGCGAATGCTACGCCTGGAATCAACTCCAGACCTTTTACCTGCTTTATTGATGAAGAAATAACAAAGGAATAGCCCACACCTGTCCATGAAACAGCTTTGGGGGGGGGGGGGGTGTGTGTAAAAAGTTGAAAAGGAAAGTTGTGAGTGAGGAACGGAAGCGTTCAATTTCCAGTGGCCTATTAATTTTAACCCTTCCGTTCCTCACTCAAAACCTTCCTTTTCGACTTTTTTGGGAAGGAAAGAAAAAGGTGCAGTGGTCTCTTCATTTTTTCCGGAGCTGTATATATGGTACTGGTACTAATATATGTATGTATGTATGCATGCATGTACGTACGTACGTACCAGTCAAAAATTTGGACATATACTCAAGGGTATTTTTATATATTTTTTTACTATTTTCCACATTGTACAATAATAGTAAAGACATTAAAACTGTGATATAACACTTTCTATAAAAGGGCATTTACAGTATATGAAAAATACAGATTAGGATTGTAAATCCTTAAGTTGTTTCATTAAGGTGGCGCTACTGTCGATCATTCTCTGCTAGTCAGTGAGTCATTACTCCAGTCAAATTTCCACCAGGTAGCCATTGGTTCATCCGGATTGACCCTAGTTGTTTGAGCTGTGGCATTTCTTCATCCAACTATTTCAGGATCCGCTGGTCCACAGAGCCTGGTTGTACATTTAAGTAGTTTGTGCTGATCTCAAAGCTAGTTCTGTATATTTCTTTGTCTAATTGGATAGCTGACTAACTAATAGTGTGCACAGATGTCACTAAGCACTAGCTAGATGTGGACTCATTGCTCATTGGTACTGTCTGAGGTGTTGTTTTTCAACAGCTGCCATGTGCGATAGTTTTTTTTGGTGAAATCAAAGTGTTACGCTTATTGACAAGGATAGTGTGCACACCCATGACATTAGCTGAACTGTCTGAAAAGGCTGTGAAGCTAAAAAAATCTGCATTTTACTATAGTTATTGGCCATTATTGGGGTTTGTATGTTGGTAGGTGATGCTTAACTAACATGTCAGGTGAACATTACTTAGATTTTATATCAAGTTTACAGGCACTTTAAACTTTAATATTTTAATGCATACAGTAAATGGATTATAACTGTCGTAGCGTCTTATAGTTCCAAATGTTTATGCAGACACAATAAAAACAAAATTGTATAACTTTAAACTCAATTATTCTGGTAATATTAAATATACATATGATTGTTATTTGTAATGTAGATTTCTATTATATTTTCTATACTGTAGGAGGAAATAAACCACAACAAATGTATTATGATCTTATAGATTTGATTTTTAATGAAAGTATCTGTTGTTGTGCATATTCTTGCATATTCTTTCTGTGTATTACCATGCAATTTCACCAAACGAATTCACCAACTACCCAAAGCTTTGAAGTAATTCAATGGAATGTCCTATTGATTGTGGAACTCGGATAACAGCGGGTCTTGGTTTATGGGCATGTCCTCTTCATTATTTCAGACCTGTTGGAGAGAGAATCACAAGCTGTTTTTCCCTCACTGATCGGCTCATATCATTAATTCCCTTATGACTGAAATTTGGCCAGAAGCCAAAGAATTCTAAATCTGTAAGCAGTAAATTGTGTGGTGGAGTGGAACAATCTATTAGATGCAGCTAGCGTTTGAGCATGCCTCGAATTTGAATGGGCCAGAGGAACACGTCCTAGCAAGCATGTGTTTTGTAATCAAATTTGGATTCCAATAGCAAAAACGTTTCTTTTCACTGAATTTTCTTTCAAAATGTCAGATAAATGTTTGTGTAATGTCCAGCTGTTTTTCTCCTGTGTGCTCCAGGGGGTGAGCGGCTTTGCTGGTGAACTGTTAAACAATGAGTGTTGAACCCAGGGGTGACCTTAAAGAGGAAATGAAGGGTTTTGTCTGTCCATTAGCTGGCTCTGAAACAACAGACCTGTTATTGATGTCTCCTATAACATGAAAGGCATCCCAAACAGACATCAACACACATGCTATGCTAGAGACATAGAGGGACCATTATTCCATGAACAAATTCCCTAATCTATTTCTCTTTATTGGATTTGTTTTATTAAAGTTGAGCTGAAAAAAAACTATGAAAATACTGTATATATCAACACAAACACACAGAAGCACACTTCCCCTTATCATAGAGGCATTATTAATTTCAACCTTAGGGCATTCACATTGTTTGCTAATGTACACTACATATTTTATTGCATACAGGGCCGGATTACTTACCTCCATGGGCCCCTAGATATCATATGATAGCAGAAATAGATAACATATGATACATTTTATTTCAGTCTCATAGCAGAATGTGAATTACAGCATTAGACAAACTATAATAAAGACTTATTTTCTGTCAAAACATTTTGTATTGCATGAACTTATCAGTTTTGCTAGAATATTCATATGTGTATACAGTGTATTTATATGCACACTGAACCAAATTACAATTGCTAAACTGGAATTCAAACAGATCTGCACTAAGGATAACACTGCAAAATATGTTTTGCCATTCATATTCAATGCAAATGAACAATCTAGATTTTGTTAGTGCGAGTTTGTTAGTGCTGTTATACTCAGATTAAATGATTGCCTGCATTGTTAATGAAAGGTTAAATAATACTGCAACATGGGTAAAATAAATACCAAGTTGCAGTATTTGGGAAATGTCTTGAATTATATTAAAATCTAAAATGTTATGGTTATTTTGCATGTGAAAATTATTGCCAATTGTGTATATTTGGGAAATACCTTTTGTAGGAAGTAGAGGGGTTAAAGAGACAATTCCCTTTGAGAATCTGCATATTGAACATGTTTTGAATGAGGTCACTTTCTTGTAAAGAAATATATACATTTTTATATATTTCCTCCTATTCTTAGTTCCTGCACTTTGGACAATTTGAGCAATTTATTGTTGAAAATGTGTGGCACTTCTCATACAGATACAAAGAAAAGCATACTGTGGGCCCAGTTCTTAGACACAATAGTTCATAGACTCTTTTCCGTCCTGCTGTCCTGGTAGTTATTTCATTTCCGTCCTTTGTGTTTTGACCGGTAGATAGATCAGTTTTATTTTATTACACACCACTATTTCCCCCAGTTATTTCTGTGAAAACAAACTCAGAGAAGGAGAGTGAGCTATTGTTATTATTCAGTTACCAGAAATATATGTTCCAGAAGTTGGTCTTACAGTGATCTGTGTACATTTTTAATTGTACTACATGTACTTATATTAAACAGCTCCAGTTAGCTTAGCCTATCTAGTGTTTATTTTAAGCTTCCCTGTACAGATCTGCTGATATGAGAAGTTCTCACATAATGACAGGAATTCACAATGGGCCCTGTTGAGTGACATCCCACCCCCTTCTCTCTCAATATAGTCCTTAGAATGGGAAACATGCATGTCCTGAATAGCATTCTCCCCCTTCCATTCTGTCCATAAATGGATCATGTTAAATCATTTTTTATTTTTATACTCTATGCCCTTAGTGATCCGCCATAATTTACAATGGGGGGGTTTTAAGGAAATATACACAGGAAGTTTAATCAGGAATGACATGTTATTCCCTCTGACCCAATTCCCAATCTTTAGATATGTTTTCTTCTCTTCCCCTGGAAACCTTTGCTTGAATTGGAACTCTGTGTCCCATTAAAGCTACCCCACATGCATTTATTCCAGAATGCAAAAAAAAAAAAAAATCAGGCCAGGAATTCAGTCACAATTTTTATGATCCAAGATCACAGCTGCTCGACTGAGTTTGTGTCAAACAACAGCACATGACAAATGGAGAGGCTGTCTCATCAGAAGACATGTATATTATCACCTGGGGAAAAAGCCTTTAGACTTAAACATAGTGGAATTAAATGGCTCAGATCTTCCCTGGCCTTCTTTTCATCCTACAAACTAGTCATTTACACTGATAATCTCCTTTAGGCAAGGTTTTCTATGTAACAGTCTATCCATTGTTAGTAATTTGTGAATGAGGAGAGGAGCTCCACAGTGCAGTATCTGGATTAGGAAAGGCAAACAGAGCTATTAATCTCACAGGATTAATAAAACAAAGTCAAATGTACACAGTTAGGGGCTGTTTATCACAGACAATAGAAATTGTCTGCAAGTTCTTTAAAATCTCTGTTTCTGCAGTCTTGTTCCTACCAATATTACCTCGCTTGTATAAGCAATTATGGGTCTCATGTTTGGAATATGATTGTAGTGATGCATGGTTGAAGCTATAATTTGTTTCGGGCACAAACGACCTCTGGAACATTTGGATGCTGGTCTGTTTGTATCAGCTATAGTCTGATAGTCAAAGGAACCAATTTGGCGCAAGGAGTTCTGAATAATTTCATCATGTATTACAGAGCCTATTAAATGCAAACTTTTCAATCTAGCAATCAATAACGCAGACAGCTTACACTGGCCCCATGCCAATGACATTAGAGCTCCTAGTGCTTGTTGCTAGGGAGCATAGCCCGCTTAGGGGAAGGAATGTTTAATGTAATAGAATCACATAAATCAACTCAGGGAAGTGCTTGTGTTTTTTTTTTTTTTCTAAATCGTTTGAGTATGTTTTAGATTTTTTTTTAATGTGAGAACATCTGTAACCAGAGAACAGTGTGTCGATTAATTGTGCTCGTCTTTTTTCTGTACAGATATAGCTGGCCTGCATTTTTTTTTGTGCAGCACACTTGAATAATTTTGTGGTGAAAATTATATAAACGTTTCTTTTTGTTGTCCCCGAAACCCCCCCCCCCCCCGCGGAAAAAAGCTAGAACAGAAAGAGGCACTTTAGTGCTTTTAGATAATTAAGAACAGGAACCAACTTGCAGAGAGGGCAGCCTTCTGCTGCCCTTCATACAGTTTAAATAGAATTTCCTCTGGGTGTTTGTGCCCTTTTGTGAGAATACCATTCCCTTTGAAGGCTTTAAAGACATTCCTAGTGAATATAACAGGGACTAATAGTTCTTCAAGGGCTGATCTGAACCGGGAAATGTTTTGCTGCAGCTGATATTATGGGCTGTGAAGAGACGAGTCAATACTTGTGTAACGCAGCAGTGGTGATTGAAGCCTATTGAATCATGGTGGATACATTATGTGTCATGAATATGAAGAGTTTCAATGTTTTCTTCCCTAGGGGAGAAGCAAGTTATTACTAAAATGTGATTGTCTTTTTGTATTCCGTCCAATGTTTATTACAGGTTACAGATGCCATGCTTTTTTTGGTTCAATAAAGACAAACAGCTTGAGAGCCAGCCTGCATATGGCTCTGTGTTACGTCCTTTATATGAAAAGCGTAGATGCTGCAGGAAAGGGAGGCGGATGAATCAGAGATGTGTTATATATTATGAAAGGAGTCTTGGATAAATGGAAACAGGGCAACCTCTGAAATCAATACAGAGCTGAACAGTAAAAAGGCAGTGGATGGAGAGAGAATACAAATTAGTTTGTTCCCTAGTTTATCCACATTGAAAAAGCGTCACATTTATCTTTTGATATCAGTGCATTACCTACTTTAAAAACAGATATGAATGTTATGTTATTGGCTCATACGTTCATTATTTCTCACCAACACCTCAACATTAGGCTACAGTAAATTCCTGGAGTGGTTAGATAATGTGGATATGATGACAACAGCGGAATTCACCCGAGTGAATGATTTAGGACAGAGTGACTGACTTAGCAACTTTTTTCAGAGTTTTTAGTGTTTCAGTGAACAAGTTCACTTGTTTTTTTTTGCCTGGTGTAGTGAGTTTAAGCTTGTTTGGAATGTAAGCCATGAAGTTTAGAACATGAATGTTGTTTATAAATGGGTTTTAGACTAGTATTGTTTTCTGAATGTTATATTTTAAAGAATCAATAGCATTGTCTGGAGAGGTGAAACTCAAAAATACTAATTGCCTATGATGATGCAGGAAGCAATGGTATTATAAATAGTAGGCCTATATCCCAGATTCATCAAACTTTGCCTTGAGTTGCATTGGAATAGGAGTTCTGCACTGTTTCAACATATTAGCCTGAATTTCTTATTCAGACTATAATTAATTTACTGTATATTTATGGTTAAATTGTATATTGTGTATTGTAAACCTTATGTCACTATTTGATTGATAACCTCAAGGTCACGTAGATGTGCATGTGAGTGCATATACATGTGTACAGGCATTTAGGCTAGGGGCACTAGGTTCCTAAGTTCCAGCTCTACCAGGGAGTTATTCCTCACTACTTTGCATCAATTTCTTTTTATTGTTTGCTCTTTGAGGTTGTTTTTTTTAGCACTCTGTGACAACTGATGATGTTAAATAGGTATTTCAAAATGTATTAGATTATTAATTCAAGTGTCCATATTGGATGAATAACTTATGTGGACAGTTGAATTAATACTTAATAATTATTATATGTACTTGTGCTCTTTAATGTGCGTACATGTTCGTACATTTGCACAGGCCTTTGTACAAGCATATGTCTTCATGATTTTTGACCTTTCCTATTTACATGATATTTACTTTTTAGACATTTAGTAGATACTCTTATCCAGAGCAACTCAGTTAGTGCATGCATTTTTAGATACATTGCTAGGTAAGTACATTCTACTCATTGAATTTATCAGCAAAGGTATTTGCTGTAAGGAAGGTACAATTAATAAAAATAGCAAACATCAGTTTACACAAAAATAAGAATAATTTAGTTTATAATAAGACTTTGAATCTACAGTAAAAAATTATAAAACAGCTTAAAAGGAAAACATTAAACAGTATGTTGGTAAAATAACCACAATAACAAAAACACAATACACTATTAAATTACAGAAAAAAAATTCTCTTTAAAAAAAATGAAACTTTATAAAGTAGGATAACAGCAATATATTGTAGATTCAGCCTGTAATGTCCCATTCAAAATGTCCTGTGAGATTAGTCTGTCTTTTAGTTCCTTTGTCTGTTTTTTCCTTCGTCTGTTCTTGGAGAGGGGGAAATAAAAGATTATACAAAATCTTTATCTGAAGTAGCTGAAACTTCTTCAGATAAAGATTCAGATAAAGAAAAGGAGAGTGCCTAGAACCAATCCCTGGGAGATACCAGTATTGAGAGCCCATGCAGCAGTCACAGATCTTCTCCACGTCAGCTGGTGGATGCGGCCGGCCAGGTAGCATGCAATTCAAGTAGCTGAAACTGTCATCAATACAACCTTTTGAAAGTGATAAACTGACACGTTTGAACAAATGGAAAAAATTTAATAAAGAATAAAGGAGTGCCACTGATTTGCATATGTACAGTTCGGCGCAACATGACCATTAGATTCTATGTTGAGTTCTGCGCAAAAACCTAATTGGCTAACATCGCCATGACATCACCTACAAGTGTGACCAGAGAATTCTATTGGAGACAGTTGTGAAACGTCAGAGAGCCTGATGGCGCAGTTAATTATATTGAAACCCATAAAAGCTTGGTAAAATCAAAATAAAATAGTGTTATCATGTTTCCTGTCAACAGAGGCATGTGTATAATCTCTACGGACTCTTTACCAAACGGGACTTTGAGTTTTAATAGTTGCTATCGACTAAGTTGTTAAAATGCTGTTTTTTGCCGGACCAAGTGGAGCCAGCCAAGAAGAGCGATTGTCTCTTACTGAGTGCTTGACTGACTACCCATTGTTAAATAGTGTAGTGGTTAGAGACACGGACTGCCACGCAGTCAACTGAGGTTCAATCCTCCCCACGGACCAACCAAAGTCAGAATAGGCTAAAACTTTGCTGGCTACAAGCTTCAGTACCTACATTATAGTAAGCCTAATGTAAAACTGTTTACGGTTATATTGAACTGCCCCGAAAGGACCTTTTGTTTTCATTGTAGGTACTGTATAGCTATTAGCTAGCCATCTACAGTAATCTTTCTAATTTAACGTTGAATGTATTGTTACGATCTTGTAATACTTGTTGTTGGTTAGTAAAACTGTTTACGGTTATATACTGCGATGGACAAACATAGTGTAGTTCACATAGCATAGTGGTTGGCTATTTAACTGTCACTGTTTTCTAAAGAAACAAACCAGCCATGGAGTGATTGGAGTCATTATTTTCATTATAGGTATTGTAGAGCTATTAGCTAGCAATCTACAGTAATCTCTTTCTAATTTAACGTGTTGAATGTAGTGTTACGATCCTGTTATACCTGTTGTTGGTTTGGATGTTAATAGGCAATGTCAGGAACTAGTTTCAAGAACCACTCTGATTACAAGCTAGCGTAGTGGTTAGGCGCCGTGGACTGCCACACAGTTGACTGGGGTTCAATCGTCGCCAATGACCAAACAAAGTGGTTGTTAGGATTTGTTCAGGATTGGCTAAAACTTTGCTGGTTCAAGTTTCAGTAGCTACATTATAGTAAGCCTAAAGTAAAACTGTTTATGGTTATATTGCGAAGGACAAACTGCACCGACAAGGACCATTTCGGGGTCATTGTTTTCATTATAGGTACTGTATAACTATTAGCTAGCCATCTACAATAATCTCTAATTTAACATGTTGAATGTGGTGTTGTGATCCTATTATACCTGTTGATGGTTTGGATGTTAATAGGTAATGTAGGGAACTAGTTTCGAGAACCGTGGCGTTTCGACTAATTGGTTTGACAATGCAGGATGTAAACAGACCACATCTCTACACGCGTATAAACGTGCAACAACACCTGCTGTTTAAATTCAGTCTGTCACATAGGACACCGCAGATCGAATCCAGCCAGGTCAACAACATTCATTTCATCTAATCGCTAGGCTTGCCTGGTTTCTTGTTTCTCAGGTAGTGCCGGTACTATTCAGTCATCCATATTTTTCTGTTGTTTCATGGCATTATCGGTACTTATTGAGAAAAAAGGGCAACTGTTTAAGTACTGTCAATTTCTGTTGCTGCCATGTAGGCAAGCACTGTAGTCTAGGAATGGATACAAGCTTTAACTGGAAGCCAGTGGAGTGTGCGGAAGAACAGGGTGGCAATTGATGACGTGGCAAGGTTAAAAATCAGCTTGCTGCAGCTTACTGGATAAATTGCAGGGGTTTGATGGTACACACAGGTAGCCCGAGATTGAGTTTCTATAGTCCAGACGTGAGATCACAAGTGCCTGGATTAAGACCTGGACCACTTCCTGCGAGGGGAAGGTTCTTGCTCTACTTCTATTTTTAGAGCAAGAATCTGAAAGAGCAAGTCACTGCGTTGATGTTTGTGGAGAACCTGAGGGTGTTGTTCAGGGTAACCAAGGTTCTTTGAACTTGGGAATAAGGACACTGTGGAGTTCTCAACCATGACGGAGAGAAGAGGAGAGTGCCTAGAACCAATCCCTGGGGGATACCAGTATTGAGAGCCCATGCAGCAGTCACAGATCTCCACGTCAGCTGGTGGAGACGGCCGGCCAGGTAGCATGCAATTCAAGAGTCTGCAGAGCCTGAGACACCTAGCTCTGATAGGGCCCTGATGGCTTTCAAAAGCCCAGTGTTGAAGGCAGTGGGCAGATCTAGGTGGTTTGAAGAGCGATAGAGCCTCTGTTTGACCTAAGATGCCCTTCTTGGTTGAGTGACCCTATTGAAGTCTGACTTGTTAGGGTCAAAGAGATAATTCAAAGAGAGATAACGAGAGTTGGTTAGAGACGGCACACTCGTTTGTTTTGGAAAGACAGAAACAATAATGACAGAAATAATAATGTCTGTAGTTAATTTTGTCAGGGGGGTTGTGTTGTCTTTTTTTGAGGAAATCATCTTGAAGTCATACTAAATGCAGAGAATGGTCAGGAATGAGTTGGAGTAAATTAAGGAATGGAAGGTCTCCACAAATGGTCTGGAGAAGGGAGGAGGAAATTAAATTGAGAAGGCCACTTGTCAGGCATCCAGAAATCAGTAGTTGCAGGATTTAAAGTGGAGTATTTTCAAGATGTGATTTTAGATGGGCCTCCCAAAAATAAATATTCAAAATGTTTTTGGAAAACATCATTATTCCACTGTTGTATCATAACATTTCTTTACAATGCAAAGGTATTATATAATGCTCATTTATGGGGCACCTTTTACGTACTTGTTTTCCTAAAGTAAACAATGACCTTTGCTTTCCTTTTACCTCTGCTATTATCAGTATGTCACACCAAGTATTACTCATTCACTTAGCTTAGAGAAATGTGTTACTATAAATGATTATTGCTAATTGCACTGAATGACTTATGTTATACCCCTTTTAGATTGTGTATTGTTACAGTACTGGTTCCAAACATAATTGTAATATTTTATATGGTCATCATTTATACATAGAACTGTTCACTCCAGTGTTTGTCATGCATTATTTACACAGACATTCCATAGATCGGAAATCTGAGGGCTGTGTTTACCATGGTCTAATGTGTTTACAAATAAACTAAGTTTATTAAGGAGCTACTGTGTACTATACATTTGTTGTGTTACAAAACGTAAAAATCATGTTTTGGCTACCTGAGAGTACGCTACCAAAACAGGTGGTCTTCAAATTTTAGCCTTTGGTGTTCGCAAAACATGCCTAAAATAGTAACAACGGTACATTAGTTATTCTCAAATTGCAGGGATAAATGATTTGCACATCATTGCATTCTGTTTTGATCTGCATTTTACGCAGCGTCCCAACTTTTTTGGAAACGGGGTTGTAGTCGTGCATCGGAAATCCCACTCACTCACAGAGCAATTCATGTGCACTGCTCCATGTGTTTAACATTATTTTCTGCTCTGCAAAAAATTGCATTGAAAATAAATTCTCTCCATATCGCTCCAATGTTTTGTTTAAATAAAAATGTAGAATTTAGTTGAGTACATTTAATCATTCAATACTGCTTAGGCATTTGGTCTTACCAAAATTTCTGGTGACTCCAAAGGATTATTTCAGGTTTACCTTGGAACTTTTCTCCCTGAATTTTTTTGACATGCAACTGAATGTTTGCCCGTCTGAAAACTTTGACCTTAAGTGTGCATTTTAAGATTTTAAATAAAATGTAAGGCTTTCACATATTATACATAACACATATATACCTTAGTTAGTTGAGTTTTGAAAGTATTTCTTTAGGACACCAAAATGTAACATGTAACATCATTGACCCTTCATTTGTTTTTGTTCCAGGCCAGGAAGATGACGGCAGGAAGGTACTGGTGCTGAGCTACCCTCAGTACTGCCGTTACCGCTCTGTCCTGGCACGACTCAGAGAGCAGCCATCAGCCCTGCTGATGGACCACACTGTACTGGCTTTGGGGGGCATTGCATCTCTACACAGCATCACACGCATCCTCTACTGCAGGGACACCTTTGAACACCCCACGCTGCTGCAGAATGAGAGCATCTGTGACAAGTTCGGTAAGTCCCGTAACACTATAGTGCAGGTGGTACTGCGCCTGCCCCATTTCAAATTTATTTTGTCCAACACCCAGGGTATGGTCATTTTCACTTTACTTCATGTCACTTTAGTTCATTAACCAGAATTCAATTTATGTTTCAATGTTGCCCCCAGTGGACATGGCATTATTCAATTCAGTACGCTAAATTGACTGAATTTTAATCGGATAAGTATAATCTGTTCTTAATTAAGTCCTTAACTTTAGTGCTCTTTCACAATTTCACATTAGCTAGCTTTCTTGGCTTGCTAGTTAGCTTAATTCTCTTAAACTAGTAAAGGGCCGAGGGTGGAGTTCTTGGCTACAGATTTGGTAAAGTGGTACAGCTGGTTAGTTTTCTCCAGTTTGGGTGTAGCAGTTTGATGCTTTCTGAGCCATTTGAGAGAAGAAATATGGTGACTTGAAAAAACTAAAATCACAACATTTCAGTGAAAGAAATGTGATCAAAAATAAAGTTGATATCTTTATTAAATAAAGTAATATTAATTAAATGAAATGCCGGGGGTGCTTATGTGGACTCTCCATATTAGTGCTCATCCCTACTTACTATATGTATGTGATTATTTCAATATGAGTGAAATAACTTTTAACTAACATTTTCTATAATTATGTTAAAAATACACTTGCCCTATCCCACCAACAGAATGTTGTGTCTGAACAGGATTAGTCCACAACATTATTTAACAATGAGTTGGAAAGAATATTAACTTTTAAAAGTGATCATTTTCAGTAGGCAGTTACTTTAACCCACCATAATCGTGGAACAGATTTGAAGTGTGTTGGTAATGAGACTGTTTGATGCGTTGGAAAATATGGCATGAATAGCAAGCTCATAAGCTGCTGCTGTTTATGCTGTTGGCTCATAATGCCAGTGCATAGTAGTGCTACACCCCATTCAGGCAAGTGTTTTTTTTAACTCAGACTGAAGTGCCATTAGGTAAACACCACTTTTGTCAACATGCCACATTAATGTTTGTTTTATTCTCACTGGGAAACATTAAATCCATGCATGTTTAATCCCGATTTGTATTAGGTTAAGTGCCAGGGGCTGGGAGTAATGGCTGTTGTTAAACCAAAAAGTGATTGGAAGCAATCGTATTCTTGCTTTTCCAATGCTAATCCTGACCTTTTAACTTTGGCCAAGTCTTGTTGTAGCATTGCTCCTTTAACAGACATTCTCCTTTTATTTATAAAAGTTTATTGACAGCCACATCACGGTGTGTGGACAGAATGTCATATGTCACTGCAGAATTACTGGAACACTGCTGATAATTGGAATGCTGCTATCTAGAAAGGACCGAGTGCCTTTGTCATTTAAAGAAACTTGAGGGTTTATTTTGGTTTGCTTACTCACAGCGCTTGTAATAGCTGGGCAGTTTGACATGATGTTACTCAGTATCAAGTACTTCTATATTCATGTAATATAATTTCTACCGAAGTTTGGAACGCAAAATGATAATGTGACTATGGCATATTATAATGACATTTTCTGTGAATATACTCTTCTGCACAACCAGACAGATATGTAAAATGATTAGTTACATAGTCTAGAAAGATTTGAAGTCAAATTTGTATTGAAGGCAATAAATCAGATATAGATTTACTTCACTCTCTTTTAATTAATTCTAGAATTGTAATTCTTTGGTTGGAATATGCTTTGAGAGAACTTGTTCTGTTGAACATTGGTATAATTACTGGCCTGGTAACCGTAGAACCATGCATTCAGAGTACTGTGAGACAAGTTATTCCTCTTTTCCTGTGACAAAGTAATAATGTTGCTTACTCTGTCTGCCCCCATCTCTGAGAAACATAATACCCATTGCTTAAATAAATTGTTTTTTGAAAGCTGTAGAGACACTCATGTTTGAAGTGAAACCACAGGCCCATTCCTTTTTTTAGTCTTTTATTCTAAAGGGAATACAATCAATATATTTGTGTGCAGAATTGGTTGTTATTGTTTGCCTCTTTAAAATCTGTCACTCAGATTTGGTTGAGGAATTTTTAAGGGGAACATTTTCTATAGTACATCTGAATTATTTTATCGATTCTCAGATGGGAAGATTTACTGCTGTATATTAATGCTCCCCACATGCATAGATCCTAAAGAGATTATATTTTTAACATATTGTGAAATGAAGGGCTCTCGCACTGGAGTGTAAACTGTGCTAAAGTTCCTGTAAAAGCACTGTAGCATGGTCAGGATGAGGGCAGAATGTAAACACTGATAAAGGAGTGATTTCCTTTGTGTGCCTGTGTCACTTTCCTCCACTGAACCCTTGTAGAGCTGGAGATTGCCTACGACAGTTCCATTTTTATCCTACTAAATGGTTAACATCTGCACCCCAAAATATTAAAATAATTCATGCCCTGAAACCTTTGCTACCTCGGCTACAATACATTTATATAGCTGTTTAATGTATTTAGGAAATCATAGAGCATTCATTTTGTCTCTTCAATTCATAGTTGTATTTATCATGGACATTTCTTTTAGAATTCATATACCATACTGTTTACATATTACATATGGATGTGAAGATAAATGGGATAGATGCTACTTACAGTATACGTTCCTCCATATAATATTTTCCTTCATATCACTAATTGCCTCACATTGGTATTGAATAAAAGAAAATGTTCACTGATAGAATTAATGTGACTGTGTGGCAAATAATTATTTCCCTTATTGTTTATCCTATAGTAGAAGCTGGCAACATGCCCATTATTTCAGGCCTTTTGGGTCAGTACCCTAAGCAGCCTGTAAAGTTTTAATTCATCTGGAGAAAAAGTAGGTAGCAGATTTTCACAGGCCTGACGTGGCTTAATTCCTACACAACACTTACAGAGCTTGTGGAGTAGCATGCTGGAGCCTGGCGTCAAATCCATGAGTCATCCATGATGATATTACACACCCTTGAAGTTTGTATTTCAAGTACATTGTTAGGGTGCTCTCCTGCTCCTTTCATACCGCAGATGTTGGTGTTTTTAAACATAGTTTGAGTATCCTAAATAGCATCAACTTCACACAACTCCTCCGCATGCTTATTGGTCATAACAGAGTAATGAAGGGGGAAAGCCAAGAAATCATCTCACTAGTTCTCAGTGAAAAAGCATGCCTTGACTGACTAATTTGAAACTATTATGATGACTACATTTATTATTACCTCCACAGTTTCATGCTGGAATTTTACATGACAAAGTCGTAATGATATAGCTCTTTGGTTAACTCAATCCCATCTAATGTAATTGGAGCGTAATCTATTGATGTATAGGTTTGTTTATTTGTGCATTCATTTATAGGTCACAGTGTTTTCTCCCTTTCCTGGTAATGAGTAGCATAAGTTTTGAGCTCCTCCACAGCTCAGTAGTTATATTAAACAGATTGTTTAATTTTGAAATGCCCTAGACCCATTTTGTTTTTGTTTCACTCTGTCAATAGCAATACTCTGAAAATGTTTGAAGGTTAGCCAGTTTTTAGATAATCCCACATTACGTAATTTTGTCTGTTTTACATTTGTGTTCATAGAAAGACATGCTGTATTTGGGACTGCCCCTCTGTGTGTTGTTAGCTTCACTTTCAAATCCTTAAAAGGGATTTTTTTTTTACTAAACAAAACCCATTAAGCACCACTGCCAACTCAGAGGCAAATCTGAAATCTACTGTATGTAGTAACTATTCAGATACGTATTTTTAGTTAATGACTCTGTAAATCTATCTGTTTTATATTTTCCTCACTTTTGAGGAAAGCACTGTATTTGTTCTAATTGGACAGGGTAGTGGAGATGTACAATATGGTGTTGTGGGGTCAGAGCGTTTGGTGTGTTAAAATCCCACACTTAAAATCACTCACTGTGACTGCACCTAAATTGAGCCGGGTGATTTAAAAAAAAAAAAAAAAAATTTAGGTCAGAGTTCAGTGCATTCCGTACTCTGCTTGTTAGCCTGGCTCTGGTTTAAAGCTGGCAGTTTGTAGAATGATGTGCGTTAATGAGTCCGAATAACACGCTTCAAAAATCATGTGTGTCACGTGAGGAGAGAAGAGGACAGAGAGAATGAATGAGAGATTTAGAGTATGCTTAAATTCTGTTTTACATATGCATGAGTCTAAGAGTCGGATTAAACAAAGCCTGTTAAACTTTAAGTTAACTGTGTTGTATTGTACATGTGGGAACGGTACAGGGGAAACACAATGCTTGAGTTTACTTTTATATTAGCATTGTAGCTTGGAGTTTGCATAGTACAAAGCACACACATTCACACCCTCAAACACACTTCATCCATTGAGAATGATTTCGTAATCCTCTCCATAATAAACTTATTTGAACCGTTTAATTGGCTCTTCCTAGAATGGCACTGTTTCATTTCATTTGATCTGATGAAAGAGTAATGTTTTATCCCAAGGGGTGCATACACAACTATGTATAAATAAAGCTGCAGTGGCAAATGACAGCAATAATACACATGGCAAATGCATGCACACTTCTGCCAGTCAAGCTCAAATTGCTGTTATGTTTATTCACTAATCTTGTTCATTAGCAGATTTTAAGTGAATTGCATATGAATTCAAGGAGGATGAAAGAGCACGGTTATTCAATACAAGTGATGTGTCAGGGGGTTGTGTTGTGACAAAAATATTACAGTCTGACAGTTGACAGTGTGCTATTTAGTTGGTACGTTGAGCATATATGTCATGGGATGTGGTTCTACACTAAGGCATGTAGTCTAACTGAAGGAGAAGGACAGGCTTGCACATCAATAATATTAAAAAGACTATCTCCTTGCAGGGGAACTTAAACTGTACTGCCATTATTTAATGCAATACAGACGTTATGGACATCCAGATATTATCTTCAGGATTTTGAAGGACTGTAAATCTTGACTTTGTAGTTAACCTTCCCAGAGCCATATACTGTATTTAGAGAGTTCACATAATAATTTGAACAAAACAACATCAGCACCTTTAAGTATTACATTTCCCTGAAGACGAGTATTTTGATTCAAATTCTAGAAATTCAGTTACAGAGCATGGTTTTAGCCTTTAAAGATTGTCTTCAAACACTTATCAAACATACACACATGCTTCCATTGATAAATTAGGCAATCTGTATTTCTGTGTACATGAAACACCATTTACCTTTTATGGTAACAAAAACAACTTAAATTGCTGTGTGATTTGGTATTATTGGAAGTTGTCCCCACCCTGCTTCATGAAAGAGCAATGGCAAAATAAATATAATTTATGTGGTGGTGGTGTTGGCAGAATGTTATAATCTTTTGCTGTGACGTTTTGAAAATAAACATGCAATCCAGTGTCAGGCTATTATGAGTGCAATACACTGGCTTCACATTCTGTATGATTGACTGCCAATTTCAACAGTTTATAAGTAAATGCTACAGCCCACACAATTTGACATGTAGAGACATTCCAACCCCACCAGCAGAGCATACTCCTTCCACTCTTATGTCCATAATGTTTACACACAAATTTAGTACTTTCTACCCAATGCCAAATTACTTTCCTCCTCGTACAATGCAAATTACCAGGATATTGTAATCTCTGATCATAGCCCAATCCCATTATCTTTGAGACTGGGATTGGGCTAAAAGAGATTGTTAATTGTCCACTCTCTCTCCCCAATCTGCTCCTCCCGGATCCAGAATTCTGCAAATTTGAAATCCAAAATCACACCTTTTTTTTTTTTTTTTTTTTTTTAAACCAATGACAACACAGAGACCCTAACCTAACTTTATTTTGGGAAATACTCTACGTTTATAGCATTCCAGGCTACCATGAACAAGCAAATCAAGGCAAAATTGTTGGAAATTAAGAGGCAAATTTACTCACTGGATAGGGAGAATGCCCTTCATCCTCCTATGGAAAACAGTAATGAGGACCTTCAAACCTTTGAATCCAACTTTTTTTTGGATTTCCAATGGTATCGATTGTACTTTCCTAAGCGGGTACTTAACCTATATGGTTTCTGTCTGAATGGTTATATTATTATTATTGCTGATGTTGTTTGTAAGTTGTGTTGTATATTTTATCACTTACTATCTCTTTTTTTTCTCTAGCATCGTCAAGCAGGAACCTGGTAGTAAGAATTTTGAGTAGTTTGCCTTGTGTATTCTTTACATATAATCATTAAAATTTGAAACTTAAGGACAGTATAATAATATAATTAAATGCTGGCCATGAAATGCTGTGTTCAACTGTGAGCTAGGGAAAAGGGAAGGCTGGACTGAAAGGGACTGTTTCCTTTCCTGTAAACACACTTGTGGCGATGTGGGCATGTTGCCATGGGTACTAGGGTCCGGGCAGCCTGCTGTCTTGACAGGATTTTGATGATGATTGATAATTACTACCTGCTTGTGGTCTTCATCTTCACAAACATATGGCTGGATTTGCCCTCCATCATATACAATATCTAATTGATTTCTTCCTTTCATAATATTTTTTAATGCTCCACTGTCTACGTTTGATGGACAAAGCAAAACAATTTTTTTTTCTTATAAAAAAGAAAGAATAGAGGATGTAGCTGCATTTTGGAATTTGATCATTTGAAAATGGTTATTGCATTGACAAAGGCTATAGCTGTTATAGTTATTTATATTATGATTTTAGGCAATTTCCGAGAGCCAGGAATTATGCTGCTTGCTACCTTACATAAGCAGAAGCAAGCGATTGGAATCTGTTTCTTCATACAGCTTTGAACGTGTAACAAGCTATCACGTTATTTCTAGGGGTGAAAATAAGCCGGTACTGCGTCCTGGCTAAATGAATGGTGGAGGTAAGTTGTACCAGTAAAATTTATCACAATAGCCTAATTTTAACAAAATTAAAAACTCTATAGGTTACTTGGCATTTAAATTGCCTGTGCAAAGTATTGAATTACATTTTTTCATAGTCATGAAACTGCTTCTGCCTTTCATGATTTAAATTATATTTATTTTTTCACCTATAGCTATATATACACCAATCAGCCATAACATTATGACCACCTTCCTAATATTGTGTAGGTCCCCCTTTTGCCGCCAAAACAGCCCTGACCCGTCGAGGCGTGGACTCCCCTAGACCTCTGAAGGTGTGCTGTGGTATCTGGCACCAAGACGTTTGCAGCAAATCCTGTAAGTCCTGTCCTGTAGGTTGGGAGGTGGGGCCTCCATGGATTGGACTTGTTTGTCAAGCACATCCCACAGATGCTCGATTGGATTGAGATCTGGGGAATTTGGAGGCCAAGTCAACACCTTGAACTCGTTGTGTTCCTCAAACCATTCCTGAATCATTTTTGCTTTGTGGCAGGGCGCATTATCCTGCTGAAAGAGGTCAGTGCAATCAGGGAATATCGTTGCCATGAAAGGGTGCACATGGTCTCCAGCAGTGCTTAGGTAGGTGGTACGTGTCAAAGTAACATCCACATGAATGGCAGGACCCAAGGTTTCCCAGCAGAACATTGCCCAAAGCATCACACTGCCTCCGCCGGCTTGCCTCCTTCTCATAGTGCATCCTGGTGCCATGTGTTCTCCAGGTAAGCGACGCACACGCACCTGGCCATCCATGTGATGTAAAAGGAAAGGTGATTCATCAGACCAGGCCACCTTCTTCCATTGCTCCGTGGTCCAGTTCTGATTCTCACGTGCCCATTGTAGGCACTTTCGGCAGTGGACAGAGGTCAGCATGGGCACCCTGACTGGTCTGCGACAACGTGTTCTGACACCTTTCTATCAGTACCAGCGTTAACTTTTTCAGCAATTTGAGCTACAGTAGCTCGTCTGTTGGATCGGACCACACAGGCCAGCCTTCACTACCCGCGTGCATCAGTGAGCCTTGGCCGCCCATGACCCTGTCGCCAGTTCACCGCTTTTCCTTCCTCTGACTACTTTTGATAGGTACTGACCACTGCAGACTGGGAACACCCCACAAGGGCTGCAGTTTTGGAGATGCTCTGACCCAGTTGTCTAGCCATCACAATTTGGCCCTTGTCAAAGTCACTCACATCCTTATGCTTGCCCATTTTTCCAGCTTCTAACACATGAACTTTGAGGACAGAATGTTCACTTGCTGCCTAATATCTCACCCACTGACAGATGCCATGATTGCAAGATTATCAGTTATTCACCTGTCAGTGGTCATAATGTTATGGCTGGTGTGCGTGTGTGTGCGTGTGCGTGTGCGTGCATGCGTGTGTGTGTGTGCGCGTGCGCGCATATATATATATATAAAAAAAAAAAAAATTCTACATATTTGGACGGGTTGGGCCGTGCTTAGCTTGTGTTCTAAAGAATGTAAATGTAGTAGACATTATGACATGTCATGTTTATGCGCAACACAACGATGTAAAAGTTTTTGAAAGTTCCAAGACATCTTTACCAGGCCTACTAAGCACTCATAGATAATAGGCTATTAAATAGTGATTATACTATGTGGAATCTCAAATTTTTTGGCTATGCCCCATTATATACCCCTAAATTGTGAGCAAGCTTGACACATGACGCATCTAAAAAAAAATTAAATCCACTATCATCCCAGAATTTATCCATTTATTGCCGGACCGCTATAAGTGGAGCCGGTCAAGAAGAGTGAATGTTTCTTACTGAGTGACTGACTGACTGAGTTACTGACTACCCCTTGTTAAATTGCGTAGTGGTTAGAGATGTGGACTCCCACACAGGGGACCGGTGTTCGAGCCTCGCCGCAGTCAAAGGAAAGTATGTATTGGGATTTATTCAAGATAGACAAAAACATGAAATTTTTGTCTAAAATCCATAACCTTCAGAAGCTACGTTACACTAAGCCTAAATAAATTTGTTTACAGTTATATTCCGACTATTTCTGGTGGATTTTTGAAGTATGCCTCCGTGCATGCTTTTTGGGGTAATTTACAGTAAATCATAACCTCTTGCGCAATAAAAGAGGACGGGTTTCCACGATTCTCTTGTCTTTTCACTTGACGAAAGTCAGTTATCATCACCTATATTGATAGTTATTGTATCAGTGTCATTCACGAATGAAAGAAAAACGAATGTTGTTGTGCCATGAAATTAAATGTTGTTGTGCCATGAAAAACTTTGCTGGATACAACCTTCAGTAGCTACGTTATAGTAAGCCTAAAATAAAACTGTTTATGGTTATATTGCGACTATTTCTGGTGGATTTTCGAAGTACGCATTCGTGCATGCTTTTTATGGTAATATAGGCTAGATCACAACCCCTTGGGCAGTGTAAGAGGAGGGGTTTCCACGATACGTCTTTTCACTTGACGAAAAAGTCAGTTATCGTCACCTATATTGATAGTTATTTTATCAATGTCATTCACGTACGAAAGAAAAACAAATGTTGTGCCATGAAATGAAATCGCTTTGGCAGTGTAAAGTTAATCTTCAGTTTCACTAGCAATTGCTCAATTCTTATGACTATTCCAAGTAGTAAGTTAGTAGATACTTAGCCTATTACTGGCTAAAAAGCTTTTAAAACGGCCAGTAGCAAAAGCCATACAGTTCATAGATGCTATTTGTGGTGGAAGTAAACTTAAACGTTTGTCAGTTTAACACAATGCTTAATGTCGAGACGCTATACCGACACTTGGCATACGTATAGGTTTGTGGCGTAGTGATTAAAGACACAGATTCTCACATCGGAGACCCAGGTTTGAATCCAGTGAGGGAAACAACATTTATCACTTCTAATCGCGGGCTGGCCGAACTAGGCGCACCTGGTTCCTTTTCTTGTTTTTCACTGCCTACTTGGGTTCTGTGTAGAGCAAATAGAGAAGTCAATTGTCATTTTTCCACCCTTTGCAATTCCAAACCATAGAACGCAAAATGGCGAGTATTACGTTTGCTGGAAGGTTTGTAGCATACTCTGGAGGTCTGGAAAACGAAGTACCAATTGGAAGGTGCTACGTTCCCAACGTTGTTCACTCATCATCATTCATCATAGTAGAACACACCACAGAGGAGCCAATGTAAACTAAACATGCCTTTTTTTTATTGTTGATATTGGATCTTCATGGCATTTACATATCTAGCTAGCTGTGTTCTCCACGAGACACTCATGAAAGGTAAGAATGCAAGTGCCCATTTTTAAAAAGCCCATATGTCTCTCACTACCATATTAATGTACTTGATGGACTATATTTTATATTCCTGAGCCCCTGCTATTTAAGTAAATCAAATACATGAGAGGAGATAGTTAAAGCCCTATGAGTTAAAAAGACTATCGGAATGCAAAGAAGCCCTGGGTCTGTTAATGATAATGATCACTCATCCTCCCCTATCAGTCTGCAGACTGAAGTTATTGTCTTTTAGGAATATTAAAAGGACCACATAATACACCATTTGTTTAGGTAATAAGGAGGTTGGCTGGGGAATAGCATGAAAGATAATGCCAGAGAATGAGAATATCACAATTCTGTGATATTTCCTCGCTGCATCACCATCACTAGTTGACATTTCAAAATGAGGATTAAAGGTACTCTACATACAGTTTGTGAGAGATATATTTATACAATGTAAACACTAGGTTGTAGACCTTTAGATTGGATGGGTCACACCTTAGACTGTGGTTCACCAGAGATGTAGCTCAGTTGTAGTCATCCTACGATACATGTAGTAGCAAGTCCTGACCATTGTCAGGAGTAGTGAGTTGCCCTCTGCAAGAGCCCCCTCAAAGCGTATCAGACTCAGTGACTGTGAAAATGTCTTATCTGTGGAGTTCCTGTATCCAGCAGTAAAACATACACAATCATAAGATTTGCTGCCTGTAGACATTTTATTTGGCATTGATTTTCTGTTTTGGGTTTATTAGGCGCTTCTAAGCAAATTTTGTTTTGCTTGGTTACAGAAATCACCAATAAGGGGTGTTTATTTAAAAAGTAATGAAAATGAAATTTGTATGCAAATTCAACCACTTTGGCTTCCCCCAGTAGCGTTGTTAGGCCTGGGTTCCCGAGGCAGCGGTCCAGGGTCTTTTTGGAGTAGCCTCGGGTTATACATTCTCTTCCAGAAATGACAGTAATGCAGTGAAGAAACAAGTATGAATAAAGACTATGTAGTGCATTTGAATTGCGCCGTGTTGTTCCCGCTCGGCCAATGACGCCCTGCAATGCATCCATCGACTGACCGTCCGTTACAGACTGTTTCTTCATGGCAGCTATATCGATACCAGTGGGTCTGGGCTGAGCCCTGAGTGTCTTGGCATCCTACAGTCACCACTGGCTTCCTCCATCATTCTGTCTTTGTTTCTCACACTGGATTCTGAGCAGGTGGAACAGGATGGAATAACACGTTTTTTGTTCTGTGTTATCATCCCTAGTTTTTCCTGAAAATAAGCAAACCACATTATTAATTATATATAGAATAGCTTTTAACAACTGAAAGGTCTTGGGCTGTGGTTCCAATTACTGTCAATTACCACAATGGCACTCTTGATAAAGTAAAAAAGTACGGTGTTAAACAAATCATATAAATGCTGAGTATTTGTTCCACAAATGAAAGTTATATTATTTTTATACTAATAGAGTTGTACATAAAACATTTTTGAGATTTTATGAGATCGGTGCAGGATTTTCTGATATTCCTTATGAGTTCATATTCAATCAGAGCACCAAATAATAAATCAACAAGCTATATCAATCTTAGTTATTTTAAAGGTAAATTATGTTAATTAACACACAAAGATAACTATGGTACAGCCATAAATGTTATTCTCTCAAAATAACCTGTTCCCAAATGGTGAAGAATAACAATTATTCCATTTACATTTTAACAAAGATACATTTTATTTATGGATGGCCCCAGCACAAACCAAACCAGCAAACGTTAGCATTACAAACTACATGCCATATTAACTGAGCCATACAAGACCACATGGAAAAGCCCAGATGTTGGCAGGTTTCAGAATATCCCTTCCTGTCAATCACTCAGTATTACATGTACTGGTTTTGCCCTGATCTATTGCATCCACTGAACACTTTGAAATGGCCAAGTTAATTGTTGAGCTCACTGGAGGCCGTACCTTCTAGGTGTTAAACCAGCCCGACCTTCCCTTCCTTGATTCTCTGCTCTTTATCTCATTGATCAGAACGATTTGTGCCTTTTTGATAATGCATGTTTGGAACACAATGTTGAAACTTGTCTGCAACTTCACAGTCCAGGTTTCTGTTATTAGTGTTGTGTGATGAAGTAGAATGTTGTGTTTCTTTGGAAATATGTCTGACTATTTTTCTGCCTGTTTAGTTTGTCTATCTGCTTGTTAGTAAGATGGTTACTAAACCAAAAGACAAAAAGGCTACCTCTAAGCTGGTCCATAAGTCACAAGTCCAGCCATGCCTCATGGGACACAGCTTCAACCTTACAGTGACTGATATTCATGAGTGTTGTCTTGTTTGTCTCAGCAATGGTCATGCTTGTGCTGCCCTTGTCCTGCAGCAGCCATCTTGTGAGGCGGGATGAATTCTTGGAGGATTTGACTAACTGGGGCTACAGCATGGAGATTTCCGCTCCGCCAAGTTCTTAGTTCTGTTCTGAGTGAGGCCCATGTTCAGTTAATTACATTACAGTTTCTTTAGCTGGGTCAGGTTGCTTGTTGCAAACTGTCAGCTGACTTCAGGACAGTCACAGAACCATTAATACTTTAGCATGAACGCGCCTGCTGAATCAGCATCACGCCGACACCCCAATGGAGAAATCTGTCACGTTCTGGAACCTTCCCGGAGGCATCCAGCAGGGCCTGCCCCACCCCTAAACAGATGCTTCCCATTTGGATCCTATCAGGGGACGTATGAAGAGACCCCAGTAGAGCAGGCTGAGGGAGAAGTGTCTGAATATGACAAAGGGAAAAGAAAGAGTGTGTCACCAAGCCATGCTTCCCTCGAAGTTGCTCTGCCCCAACAATGCAGGAACTAAAATGGGGTAAACAGCCATGAGAAGAGTGGAGAGACTGCTGATTCTATGACCACCTGTACCCATTCCTCCCAAACCACCACCAGGAGGCCACCCCAGAAACCATGCAGTCAAGGAGACTCTGGGAATGGCCCTTTTGCTGTTTCCTTCTTCCCATGGCCAGGGCCCAGTGACTTTGAGAGCCCCAAGCGGGTCATACTGGAGAACAGTGCCCGGTCAGCAGAGGCGTTCCCTGGCAGAACCACACTTCGGGAGGAAGGAGCGGGAAGGACAGTGAACCTATGAGCCACCAGCACAAACACTAAAATGTTGAAAAGTATGCTTCAGTATGGACGTTTCAATTAGTTTGCTCCCTGTGCCTGCAGTGGGGGCGGGGCCACACTGTTGGGAGGCCAAAACGGTTTTGCAAATGTCCACAACATCAGCTTGTTGTCTCGTATTTGGATGGTTTAAATTAGGGCTGCTCAATCCTGGTCCCGGAGAGCTACCATCATGTAGGTTTTCTCTCCAACCCTAATTTTGCACACCTGATTCTAATAATGAGCTGGATGAAAAGCTAAGTCAGGTTAAGTCACAACTGGGGTTGGAGAGAACCTACAAGATGGTAGATCTCTAGGACCAGGGTTGAATAGTCCTGGTTTAAAACAATGGGTGAGTTCCCCTGTCCAGATGGTTCATTGCACCTGTGCATTTGCTGCTGTCTTGCATGCCAGTCCCAATTGTTTATGATTCCTGGTTTTTCTACAGTCAAAACACTAAAATTGCCACAATGTTGTTGAAAACCAAATCAATTTTGTTTACATAGCACTCAACCTACAGTATCTTCTTTAGTCTCAGTGATTAAACATTTTTATTCAGGTAACACTTAACATAATGAAATGTATTGAAGGGTATAATGCACTTAAAATGAGTTTACTCAGCCACATAAGTATGCCTGGATACACGGGTATCATTTTCTGTAATTCAACAGTAATGGCAGCATGAACAGTTAGCAAAAGCTGCAGTAACAGCCTTTATACTATACTAGATAGAAAACATTTTTTATCTGGGCCATGCCCCAAATTTATAATAGTAAACCATAGTATCTTATATTAATATTAAGATCCTAACATAAAATCATCTTTATAATGTAGATTTATTTTAAACTTACAATTTGTATTTTGTTTTTTTTTAATAGAATATTTAACAGAATCATTTGAATTTAAAGCCATCTGAAATCGTGGTGTTCTGAAAATTGTATTTTATATGTATTTTATAATTTTATCGTCACAATTTGTTCATGGCTAGGCTAAGTTGAATTTGCCTCATTTGGTTCACAGGGTTGTTGTGAAACCACATCTCCCTTTTTGCTGGTACTGTGATGTCATATTTTTGAAATATAAGCCCTTGTCTGATTTAGTCTCAAAGTTAGGTTGGAATAAAAACAGAGATGTTGCTATTTTGGACCAGAAGAGTCAAAGTGGCACTTGCATCAGCATTGCTTCAGTAAAGAGGGCAGCTAATTTGTATGTGGTTAAGGATTTATTTCACTGAGTACAGCAGCCTTTCACAAGATGTTGTTGCAGCAGCACTGTATTTTAGCAAGGAAGCATTTTAGTGTTCTGTTGCACCATCACTCTACAGTATACCAGTGCCAGCTCAGATTTAAGTAGCACAGTTCCAAAATGGATTGTACAGTATGTGTGCAAAAGCTATAATTTCAAGCCATCATGCTATATTATGGTGGTATTTTGATTTAATGTTGTTCTTCACCTTTCTACGGCATGTTTTTTGTTGCTGCATAATCCCAGGGAATTTCTCGAATGAACGTGCCCCGCTGACCTGTTTCAGATGATTTCACTGTGCTGTTGAAACCATTTTGAGGTGTCTAATGACTTTTCAAATCTAATGTCCACAGAATGATAATGAAGTAATAGGCCTTAATTGAATTGGAGAAATTAGAGAATGTACTATCAGACATTAAGTGGAGCATTGGACTGCATCAAAAGATCAAGTTGTCAGCTTGCATTGCTGCTGAATTCCTTGTGACTTTCACACCTCCAGGGTGCTGTTCGATGACAGATATGATGGATTTGCCCCGGAGAGTGATTTTATGTCTGGCTCTACCAAGAGAGCAAGCTTTTATCCAAAGTAACTTATGCATTCGACCTGCACTCTAAATCTCTGCCACTTTTTACAGTTGCCCATTTAAACAGCTGTGTATTCATCCAGGGGTCTGAACCAGAAACCTTCATATTTAACCATGAGTCAGGTCAGTGAACCTAAAAGGGCCAAGGCAGACCTAATGCCTGTTTGGTGTTGTGAGGGGCTTTCATTACATAACTGCCATCAGGGAACATGATCAGTGGCATCTAGGTCTAGTATAATAAAAGGATTCTTCACATTCTTCCGCTTGACCTTAAGGCTCATTTGAACTTGATATCCTGAAAGTCTAAGGGAGGCTTTCTGATGTTTTTAAACTAGCACAGATGTCAGTAGATCCATGTCAAACCCATGGCATCAGCTCAAAGACAAATCTGATGTAGTCATTGGAGTTAACACACACACGATTAGTTCAGGTCCAGAAAAGTCATTTGCAACCAAATCACATGATATAAATTGTGAGTGAATTGCATTATCAGTTTCAGCTCCCTCCATCTGAAATACATTGCTGTGCATATCAATTGCACTTCTAAAACCACTATCTGAAAATCCATGAATCTTAGCCATACTCATTATTAAGAGCATGTAGCATGTCTGTCCCAGTCTTCACATCTGTAGCGTTTGACTTGTGAAATCTGCACTGCACAACGTGTCATTGCGCAATAGGCTTTGTTACATGCAGAATGTCAAGAGCTTACAGATTGGTTTCTAAAAAAAGGACCATATCGAGAGTATTATTTACTCACTTGTTTCTACATAAGCCTGTTTTAGATATGGAATATCTTGTTTAAACAGATGTCACATTGTGAAAAATAAATCTCAATGAGGTAGAGCTCAGGTCAGCTTGTTCATATTAACACTGATGAGTCATCCATTACGCAAAGGATTGTACTTTATGTTTTTGTAAGACTTCAATTTTATAGAGGGAGCGGGGGAAAAAACGAAGAAACAATACAGTGCTCTGTACTGTATTAGAAAAAAGCCAAGCATCCTGAAAATGTGTAGTTGCCAAGCTGATTACAGAACATGGTGTAATTTTCCTTGCCTTTTTCCATGGCTGTTTTGGAAAGAATTGAAAGGTCATTGAGTCACTAAAGCTTTCACCTACTGTAATTACTTCCTTGATTTCATTGGTCTTGGTTTCTTTATAATTTTTTCCCCCCTTCAAACCTTGATGAGAATTTGATCCGGCAAAAAATTATTCCCCTTGGCTGCCTCTAACCTTGGCTCTGATTTAATTGTCATTGCATACAGAATGTCGCTGTGAACTACTTGACTGAACCTGACTCAAATTGAGTGCCTCCTCTCTCCTTTGAGCTTATTGTTTTTTTCGTTCAGACAGCAGTCTGTCAATGTGTTACAGTTCAGTTGGTGTTTAACATTAAATGTGTACGTATGAAGATTTACTACATGGAAAGTGTAATTATCTGCATTACTCTCTAAAAAAGGAGTCAAATCAGACAGAAATGTAGGTTTTCACCCACGATATTGAAGGTATCAAATCAGCAAGTAACAAGGAACCAATAATTGAAATAATTAGAGGAGAATAATTCATAAAAATGTATTTTATGTTCTGCAACAAATTGACCTAATGTTTTTACCTTTAGATGATTAAAATTGTTATTCAGTTGTTAATTCAAACTGATGAACTGTTTGCTTATCTTCATTCGCTATGCCCTAAGTGTGGTTCTCTTGAAACATTTTCACTAGAATACCAACCGTCATATGTTCTGTCCTCATCCTCTTAGCCCCTAACCTGAAGGGTCGGCCAAGGAAAAAGCTGTCAGCGTCCCAGCGAAGGGACTCCCAAGGCCACAGTCAGGGGCCTCAGGGACCCCAAGAACCCAGCATTCCAGAGAACCAGTCTCCCACAAAGGTACACCTGTCACCTAACATTTGATTCAATTCACTTTACTATAGTTTGGTTTAATTCTTTTTTAAAAGGTTGTGATTTATATACGGATGAAATCCCTTTTTTCAGCAGCGGATATGAATATTTACACAGAATCCTTTATTCACTAAATAGACTTCTAGTAAAGTTCAAGGTTAACCCACATGTATATTTCCTACAGGTAAAACCTAACTGCAAGGGCACATCTCCTACCAGCAAGGGGACAACGACCAAACCTAGGATCTGTAAAAAGGCATCTGTTGAGGAAAAGGTTGACATAGAGGAGAAGGAGAAGAAGGAGAAAGAGAATGAGGAATCCTTAGAGGAGGATCAAGCAGACGAGCAGGCCTTTTTAGAAGCCCTATACAAGTACATGAAGGAGAGGGATACGCCTATCGAGAGGATCCCTTTCCTGGGGTTTAAGCAGAGTGAGTGTAACATCTATCTTTTATGTTCATGTAAGCTTTTAATGTAAGATATATCGTCTTCACACACCTGTCAAGAGCATCATATGTGGGTCCATGAGGCTTCTTCCGACGATGCATGGGAAACGCATCAGTCTCAAATCAAATGCTTTTTATGTGGGTCGAATATTTCACTTCACAGCAATGAAGCTTCATATTGTACAGATGCCGTGTCTTAAGTCAAGTTATGCTGTTGTGTACGAGTTTCCCACCACAGCAGAATGGCAAACTTTTAATGCATTCAAGCCAAGGTTTTAAAAGGTTACCTAAGAGGGTTTTCTCCAAATTGTTCCACTTCCAGATTTTCACATTTATTCTAATGTAAATGTATGAGTCTAATTGATGAGAAACCATTTTAGCCGTTTAAAATATTAGTCTCTCCAAAAAAATGTATGTGAGCTGTGGTTCAACCGTTACCCCTATGTACTGTAGATAATTACAGATTTAATTTTCACAACAAAAACTCTTAAGTAGGTTGTACACATTGTTGGTTTTGAACATGCATCATAGTATAATTGAATTGAGGCATCGGCAACTGTTCTAGAAGTTCCAAATTACAAACCATGCAACATCATAACACATTTTGATTTAAGCCCCCTAAAACTCATACGTAGTAAAAAGACTGTTTAAATGAAAAACATAAACACAGACTACAAAACGACATGTACAGAAGTAAATGTGGTTTGCTTGCTCGTCATGAAGTATTTAAGGTTGTGAAATAATAGTAGTAATGGCTGTTGTAGGGATGGCAGTAGTAATAGGGTTTTCATAGTTATTTTTGTGACTTTTTGGGTGGTGTTCTGTAGGTGTGTTATTATGGGGGGTTAGTGGGTTTGTATAGTAGGATATAGTTGGTACAAAATCTTTGTAAACCATTTGTGTTTTTAAGTTAACAATTTTACTGTTTGAACATTCTTCGAGGTTTAAATTGTTGCAACTTACATTCTGCAATAAAATGGACATACACCATGCTTAATAGTTAATGTTGGAACCATCTAAATTTAGTCTGTCGTCATGTCAACTTTGGGGTGGTTTTTGAATCTGAAAAAGCTGTGGGGAATCCAGTAGGGAATCCAAAGTGTTTTGTAGTTAAGCCAATGGAGATTGTATGCATATTTAAAGGAGAACAACAGTCACTTAATCATCCATCTAAAATCTCCTTGCAGCTGAAAAGTCCTATCTCACAATAAAATCATTTGTTTAGAAGACAAAGTAAGAGTGACACAAATTTAGCCAACTGAAACAGACCAAACCTCATTTTGATGTAGATGGTGATTGGTGGTGTCTAAGACAAGGGAAGGTCAGTTGACAGGTTAGATATTTCAATACTTTTTTCTACTTTTTCTCCCCATTTTCATGTTATCCAATTTGTAATTAAAGCCCTGCTTCATCACAGTAATTCTCACTGGACCTGGGACAGGTGATGTCGAGATATGTCTTCCAAAGCATATTTGATGCCATTTTGGTTCTGTTTACTCTGCTCTCAAAACCAGTAATTCTGTATCAGAATTCTTACATACCTGAAGGTGCGCACACTCTGGCCTTCTATCTTCTAGCTCATAGACGCAAAGCCACCACAAGGAGTTACCAGAACACAGTTGTCTAATAAGCAACACAATCATAAATGTTTGAACCGGAGTAGGCTACTGTACAACATATTTAAAAGAAAGTGGTAGCCAGATATATTGGGAATTTCCTGAATGAGCCTTGCTTATTGAAAACTATATCTGTGGGAATTAACTATTGAGATATGTTGCAAGTAATGTACTGTAAAATGTGCAGCCTACACTTTTTACACATCTTTTGCCATTATAACGACAGTAAATAGACATGAGCCTTGCTTATTGAAAACCATGTCTGTGGAAATTACCTAAGAAATCTGTGGCCAGCATTCTACAGTATTATGTAAAAAACGTGATTGAAGTTACTTTGCTGTTTTTTGAGCAACTGTCTGAACATTTAGTATAACAAACAGTGGCATCATTGAATGAACAACCACATTTCATGGGAAGTTGAGAAAGCATGTTGTATTAGCTATTTCTGCTGATAAATGTGTGTTAATGTTGGTGTTTTTGCCAACTGTTGCAGGATATCTTTTTAGATATGGCTAGTTAAAACATCAATTGATTTCAATCTTGCTTACTGAAACCAGTGACTATGGGAATTATTGGGATATAGTTTGAGAAAGCATTCATTCTTATTTCTACTGGTAAATGTGTTTGAATGTTTTTGTTTTTGCTAAGTAACTGCAAAGGTATATTATTCACTTGTCAAAAGAAAATTATCATGGAAACAGTCATTTCTATTGGTAAATCTGTTCAATTGCAAGGGAGGCGATATAAATATATATAAATACTGTATATAAATGTACGTTTGCTATGAATTCTGGAACTTGTGGTATTTTATGAACAGACCAATGCAGTGGATGTAGATTCTACTGCAAAATTCTAGTTCACTCATTTAAGATTGTGTTGAGGAAATCTTGTCATTCTATTAGTAATTAGTACATTAAGTAGTTGTGCTATGGTGAAATTCCCCTTTAAGAAGAAAGCACTGGTTACCCAGCAATGGCAAATGATGTGACCAAGGAAGACCTCTACTGTGGATGTCCAAAGAATTCTTGCCATGAAGAAATGTATTACTATTATCTGCACTTTAACCTCTTAGTCATTGTTTCATTTCAAACCCTGCTGGAGTACAGAGCCAAAACAACAAAACTTGTCACTGTCCAAATACCTATGGACTGTGCTTTAGCTATATAGCTGTTTAGCTTGTTAGCACAACATTGTATGTAAAAGCAACTTTCTGGTTATTGTCAGACCGTTGACAAAGTAGCCAACAAGAAATACAATATGCCAAATAGCTGTCTATAAAATAATTAAGGGCCATTGATATGACCAATCAAAAATGTTGCAAGGCCAGGAAAATGATTTGTATCTTATGTCAAACCATCTACAAATGTGGCTTTAAATGTGTCTTGAAATATCCAATTGTGGCTTTTGCCTGTTCAGACTACAGGAAGAAATGCAAATATGAGAATAAATAGGATTTTAGTCTTAACTTAAAACAGTTGGCTCCGAATTTCACAATTCCACTTCCTCTGAAGTACATTGTAGTTCAAATAGCACAGCACAGATACGAGATGAAATACTGTAAATAAATCCATCCTCTTTTTATTTGAATTACATATTCTACACTGTGCAAGGCTATAGTTCTGGCTCAAAGTTTATCTGTTCCACCAAAAAGAAAGCTTTGGGTTTTCTTTGCTTCCTATTTAGCTTTGGCAGTGTGTCTGTTCATTGCACAGGGCATAAGATAATTTAACTTCAGAAGAATAAAAGGCCACATGATAAAAATAGGTTTTCATTATCTTCCATTCACTTGGGTAAACAGCTATTCCCAGCATCCCATTCTGAATGTGCGATGGGAGTGTGGGGAAGAAATGTGTGTGTCAGGGTTGGTACAGTTTGACATCACATTGCACATTTTGAATGGCCTTGGTTGCAGATAGCAGAAAGGGAGCTAGAGAATTGGTAAACGTGTGCTGGGTGGGGGGTGGGGGAAAGCGATGCCCATTATGTCAGGTTTTATTTGCTTGTTGAATATGTCTGTTAGTACATTGCATTTAGACTGTTTTGAATTCGGTCTGTTTTGTGTTCCTGTGACAATTGCCCTGTAAAAAAAAAAAAAAATAGAAGAGGCAGCAAATCTAATCTAAGGAAGTACTCTCATTTTCATTCTATTTTCTGTCCTTCCTAATTCTGCTCACTATTGTGGTAATTACAGTCAATACATAACAGCCCCATTAATAGCCCAAAGCTGCTATCCATTTGAAAAACACAATGCCACACTCTGCAGTTCAGTAGAACCCACCCAGATTCCTTTGTTATTCTGCCTGTGCATTGACAACAGCACAGAAGAGGAGGGAGGAAAAAATCAATGCTGTCAAATACGGAGATAGGAAAATGTCATTTTGACAAATGCAAGCCTTTGTGTACGCACAGATTGAATTTTGATGGATTTCTCCCCAGGCGAGTCTTTCTTATTTATAGGTCTTCATATAAAAATGTTAAACAGTGATTACAGAATGCAACAATGTTACAGAAAGCAGATACACATGTCATTGTTTGAAAAATCTTACCATCACCTGCGATCATTCTTGCAGGTAAATGTACTGTCAGAGATGGAATGATTTTAAGCATTTATAAGGCTTCATCTGAAGGGGTATTTTGTTGGATTTTGATTACCTGCATAATCATTAGGTTGCAAAAGCCCTATAATCCATGTGATATAGTCTGGATAATCCATTTAATCTTTGCATGTAAAACTGAATGCAAAATGGCATTTATATTGTGCCAACATTGTCAGCTAATGCTAACAAGCCAAGTGTTACTTGATGCTCGTAAGAGTGTTTATTCAAATCCCTTTTTAGCTGAAGTGTTACAGAAGTTATCTGGGAGTCAGGCATAGACATGTCTATTTGACAATATTTTTGAATGTGATGATCTGAAAACCATTGATCTCCCTGTTTGTTGTCCCTCTAACAGTAAACCTTTGGACTATGTTTCAAGCTGCTCAGAAACTCGGAGGATATGAGTTGGTAAGTGTTCACATATGTCCTGAGCCATACTTCTTTTCTTTCTACTGCCTCAGTCGTGTTTCACCCAGAAAATCTTGGTCAGGCCCTCATTTTGCTTAAATTATGCCGTTGTTTTAAAGGCCCTGTGGAAAACATGTTACTGTCCCATATCAAGGAAGTTAGTGAAATCTGTCATTTCTTCCCATGGTGAGGATCTAAAATAAAGCTGACTACTATACAATGTGAGACAGCAGAGCAGGGACATTTTACTTGGCAGCCTACCTCACATTTCTTCTGTACTAATATGGGAAGTGTTTTTTTCATGTTTGTCTTTTGATGTGGAGAAGAAATACATTGCGAATGCCAGTTAGTTCATTAGCTACATATAGTCATACAGTGAGACATGCCATCAAACTATAAACAGGAAACTAGTCATGTAATTGGTATTTTTCTTTTTAAAGCCTTTTTTATCTGTGGCTGATTATCGTTCTTTCATAACTGCTGCTGTCTTTGTGAACTGGAAGTTCCATGTTTACAGTATGTATTTAATGGTGTTACTCATTACTCTGTGGCATCTTAATTCATCTCTACCACTGTACTGTATGTTTTCCCTGTTTAATCTCTGCTGTTGTAGACATGGCAGTAGACAGCATCAAGCATGTTATTGAGTGTTATTGAGATTGTTTTACATTAAATAGTAGTGTTATTGTCTGTAGAATTTGTTACAACTATGTTAGTATTAAAGATGCGATCCAGGATTTGAAGCACTTATAAAATCATAACATATTGTACTAGTTGAAATGTATAACATAACAAACAATCCAAAATGATGTCATAGTACAACTTTTTTATCGTACTACTGTTTTGGCGAACACTAGTTTAAAAAAGACAGGCTGAAATTATACAAAAGCGCTATAGCATCACTAACTACTTTCATTGAGGAAATGACTAGTAAACTCTAACAGCATGTTATTACAGCACTGTAAAAATGTTTCTCTGTCTCAGATCACAGTTCGCAGACAGTGGAAAAATGTATATGATGAGCTAGGCGGTAATCCAGGAAGCACAAGTGCCGCCACGTGTACACGACGACACTATGAGAGGTGAGTTATTAATACAGCCCTGTCCCATTTTCTTAATGCAGTGGAGGGAGATGGATACCACGATTAGCCCAAGTATCAGGTGTATGTAAAGCCTGATCAGGAAGGTAAGGCTTCCTTCCTATTCCTGACGTGATATCCTTAGCCTGGATATGTTCACAGACTCTCTCACCCTGCTGCTCCATGCATACTAACAGAGCACAGCTACAGTATATCTACAGACCCTGTCACACTCTCTAGCCAGCCTTTACTACAGAGAAGGTCTGACCCAAAGCAAACAGCAAATGGATATGATCCTGGGGGAGCCTTGAGGATATTATGCATGCACACACAAATTCTCAAGGTTAAACAAATGGCAACTGCTGTGTGCTTAATTCGAGATAACCTCTTTTTCATTAAGCTTTCCTCTTACAGCTAGCCATCCCTGAATCCCCTCAGGGCAGATATTTCCATGCCTCAGCAATGCTATGGAATATATTTACCTGCAACATTGTGCCTGTATGTGTGAGAATATAGGTCCAGGTAAATGGAAAAACACAGGCTGAAATGCTCAGTCAGTAGATTGAGCCATGCTCTTTGTACTAGTATATACACAATTGCATACTAGTATTTGAGTATAGATCTGCAGCGTTAAACCTCCTGCGTAGCCAAAGGGGACTGTATTTGCTCTCTGCCTTTAAAAGCCCTTTCACAGCCCTGCGTGGGTAGGAGGACGGGTATAGACGCTGTCAGCACAGGGGGTTTGGGGAGATCGGCGAGGTGTGACTGCTGCGCCGGCCTTTCTCAATACGGCCACAGAGAAAGCTGGGAAATTGTGCTGAATCAATACAAACCAATAATATCCCCACTGCAGTAAATATCACTCTGTCAGAAAGAGAGTGGGAAATCTCAGCTGAACCCAAAAAGAACCGGGGAGGAGAATTTTAGCTGAGGCTCACTATTCCAGCAGCTCAGAGGGCAATTAACTGCATTGTATTAGTTCAGCAAACAAAGCTATTCTCTCTCCCTTGGAAGTGTATGATAAATGACCCTGTTTGTGGGTTCAGTGAAGTATATGTTTGGTCCCTGGTGGCATCTTGGTTTTCACTCAGCCTGGATTGAAAACACAACAAGGAATTTAAACTTGAACATGCAGCATTTCTCAGAAAGCCTTTTGATTTGCTCCTCACAAACTCACAAGTAGGAGTAACATTTGGTTGTAATTGCACTAGATTAACTAAATGGGCTTTTGTTTGGGACTTAAAATGTCCCCAAGCAATGACTGTAATTTGAAATAATCCACATTATCCATTTACCTCTTTAATGGAAGTCATCTGAAATGGTTGCCTAGGAGACATTATTTTGAATGATACAGAAAGAAATAATGACTGTATTTATAGTTTTGGGCAGTGGTGAACATAGAATGAACTGAAACACAAGTTAACCTAAAGGTACTTGTCATTTAGACAGTTGCTCTTTGTAGCAATTCTACTGTTCATTAGCTTAAAGGAAAAAAATCTATATTTAATGTCCAACCCAAGGTCTAAGGCTCCAGCTGGAAAAGCTTTAATGATATTTATTTAAACCGTTTCCCAAGATTAGCTGTCAGAGCTCAGCTCTCTGAATAAAAAATTAGGTCATGAAAAGATGGCATCAATAACCTTGAAATAGACTGCTGCATTCTCTCCCTGCATGTCGCTTCATGCTGATTCTTTGATTATACAGGTCAATGCCTTTAAGCTGCCATTAGCTATTTAAGCTCTCACTTTCTGTGTAAGCTGCTACTACTACAGAAACATTACATTTTACTGTACATGTTGTTACTCCTAAAGTTCCTGTGTTAATTCAGATTTAATGTGTGCCATGCATTGGCATTTCTATGTAATTGCAGGAGGGTGGGGGGGTATCCATGGCAACAGTGAAGCCAATCAAGAATAAATGTATCAGAGGTTGTACAGAGCATAACATAATGCAAGGAATTCAGCTCATATGCGTTTTTTAATATACACGCTAATGTCAGTTATTTATTTGATGAATACCAGATGTACACGCCAGTGTGAATATTTATTTGCTTTGGATGCAGGATTGGTTTCATTTGGATACATTGTAGATATTATTGATTCTTGTATTCACTCCTCTTGGTTTTGGTGTGCCTCTGCACTCACTCAAGCTGCACCTCAGATTGAAAATGCATCCCACAGTGCATAGGCTCATGACAAACTGGAAAGACTTGGCCAGTCGCCACCCAGTGGATGTTAGAGTAGGCTAAATCCTAAAGTCTATGTTATTTTTTGTTCCTTTATGCAACACACTGTTCACTTTGGCTGTGCCATGGTCTTATCAGTATTAATATCAGTTTAAAAAGACACTGCTGAAACTACAACCTGAACAACCTGAAGCCTAGAATGACTAGCTACAGCAAAAACCTAAATGATGGATTACAGCTGTGATAGCACATGGATGAATGACGTTTGCTCTTTCTTCTTACCCACCTGCCATAACAAAGTAATAACTAACCCACATAACATATGCTAGGCTTTTAAACTTAGTGTTGGAATTTAGTGGCTTGCAAGGAAATACTGTCATACATATGCAGTCAGTTTGTATATTTTTGCCTTTGGTTTAGGGACGGTTAATGTGACCAGAACCTAAGTGAATTCATCAGTCATTTTTATGTATTCCAGTTTGGAATCTTTCAGTGTGTAGTTCAAACATACACGATGTATGAAACAAATTATTGATGAACAGCTATTTCACTATGTTATAAATGTGTTCCTAATGATGAGATTGAATGAAAAAACAATACCTACTACTATCTAGTGATGGATACACGTACCATTCCATGCCCCAACACCTGCAGTGATTACAGTTTGCTGTCTGTAGTTTAATGCAGTTTAGCCTTGGGGGAATGGTAATGGTCATTTTTAGATCTGGTATTTTCAGGCTCGACAAAAGGCCCTACTTTAGCATTCCTTCACTGCCCTGTTTAACTGTGTGAATCACGATCACTTGAAGTGGTTGACTTCTCAACAAAAGAGGCTTTGAAGCCAAATCGTTCCAAAGCTGAGGGAACTGTCAGTTTATCCTGCTCTGACTCCTCTCTGAAGATTGGTATTTGCTTTGTAAAGACATTAGTTGTAAAGACAATCATAACCATTTATTAATATAGATTTTATTCTTGCCTCCACACCTTCGAGGCTGTAATAAAAGTCCTTCTTTCATGTAAACCTTTAGTCTATAGGCCAGGCCTTTATCTCCCAACTAAAGACATTTAAAAATGTCTGTGAACGTAAAAAAAAAAATCTCTGAACAAAACATAACACCAGCTAAAATCTATTTCAGTACCAGGAATAGTGCTGAATAGAATAGCCTGCAGGGATTTTCTACTGCTTTGGTGATTTAGGCATTCCTTGGATTCTCTTTAATTCAGATGACAGGCAAGCTTATTGTTAATAAAAACAAAATGTTCATTTTCAAGTGCTTATTTGGCATGTAAATCATTCTTTTAAATGTATTTTGTCACTGATTACAATTTTATGTTATATATAAAGTAGCCTAATGACATTACAATTACATTCAGATATGAAAGAGAACATTTTAAATTACTGAATAGGTTACACACTTTAATGTACCATCATGGAAAATGGCTGCTCTTCTAAAAGGCTCAATGATGCATCGCCAGCAAAAATGTAAGCTCTCTTTCCCTCATTGAGTTATTCCCTTATTGACTATTCCATGTCATGTTGTGCTCCTTCTGCCCTCTAGTGTGCAGGAAAATGTTGCATTATATTTTTATATTTTGGTATTGACTGTGATATTTATTACTGGAAGTGCTCCTCAGGGAGACAGCTCCTGCTTTGAACTTCACCAAATAGTTTTATTGGAGAAAGTCCTATATTTACACAAATTTGCTGCGCTAAGAGCCTCCATACTGCCTTCATATGGTTGCTGAATTCCTCTCATGGCTTCTCGATTGCAGACCCTGCCTGCCCCCTCAGGAAATTTCAACTTTATTATCATTGCAATATTATGTGATCAGGACAATGTTATACGATGTCCCTGTATTTCTTCTCTCCGTATTTTACAGAGTGGGTGTTATTTAAAGTGTGAATTTTCTTAGTTTATTGTTCATAAATGGAGAAACTGAAAATAATCCCCCCCCTGCAGTGTTGAAAGAACATGTTACATTCCAAACAGAATGGAAATAATACAGTACTGAATTTGGTGTGACATTACATGTATTTAAGTATAATCTTCCACAAGGTGTAATCGCCACAGCAGTATGGGCACATACCCTGACCTCAGTGTCATTTGGGGGAAGTGGCCAACAAATCCAATCAATCAATCAAATGTATTTTTCATAAGGCCCTTTTTATGTCAGCAGTTGTCACAAAGTGCTTTTACAGATACCCAGCCTGAAACCCCAAAGAGCAAGTAACCAGAGTTAATGCACAGTGGCTAGGAAAAACTCCCTAGTAGGGTCTAAAATGTGGAAACCTAGAGAGGATCCAGACTCTGAGGGGTGGCCAGTCCCCTTTTTTTTGCTGGGTGAAGATTGAGTACATGACCTTTTGGGCCACATAAATGTTTTTACATGATCAGAAGACGAGCAAGTCAATAAATGCTTTTAAGAGGGCTTTTAACCAGAATCCATAAACAGAATCCAAGTCTGCAGCATAACCAGATGGACCAGGACAGGTATGAGGTGAGGTTTAACAGTTAGACTAAATGATAGAAATAATACTTATATAAACATTTTATTTTACAGATTGTTGCTGTGACAGTTTGGGTCTTTTTATTTCAGCTTTTTATTTCACCCTTCACATTACATATGCAATTTTGGAGTAAAACATACTTTAACATATTACATAGAATTTTTTTTAAGTATTGAAATATACAGCATATAGTTATGTCTTTATAGTGTACTTACTGTTGTGTAGTACATCATGTTTTTTGTTTTGTGTGGATCCCAGCAAGGGTAGCTGCTGCTTTTGGCAGTAGCTAATTGGGGATTCTAATTAAAAAAAAATATATAGCTGAAAAGGTCACAATGTAAACATTTTTGGTGACACTAACCTTTCTGTACTGCTTGAGGAGTGCAACACTAAATGGTTATGGGAATGTTGGAAAAGAATTGAAGTTCAGAATTCTCCCATATTTCATTCTCCCGTATTCACAATGAATAATCATATAAGTGAACAAAGAGGCGGGTATTTGCATTAAAATGTGGTGCTTATGAATATGCTTCAAACATAAAAATGTAAAGGTCACATCTTTGACCCATATGACATTATTTACTTTTTACTCTATAGTAAGTTAAATAGATTTCAAACATTTTTTCTCAATGCTGCAATGATTTTTGGTGAATTTTTTTTCCAGTCTATTAACATCTTCTCTCTCTTCTCCCTCTCCCCCTTTTACAAAAGTCACATTTAATCGTACATTTCCTTTCTTGGCCTGGGGCCCGGTGCCAGCTGTATGAAAAGTTTTACTGCCTCTGCTGCCAACAGTTTGGTTCTATAATTATTACTTTTTTCATCCCACTGAGCCACTCAAACTCTTAAGTGGCATTTTTATTTCTGAAAAAAAAGCAAACCACTCATTATTCCATGTTTGTTCTACCACAGTGTCCCTTGAAAAGGGAATTGAGCAACAACTTTGTGCACACACAAGAAGGCGTTCCTGCCTATGGTTTGAGAAGTTGTTTCCTAATAGCAGTTGGATTGCTAAAATGAAATAAAAACAATTCCAAGTTAAGGGCCAGACGAGGCCTTCCAAAATAATACTAAACTTCCATCAGTGACTGATACTATCTCTTTTCAATTGAGTATTTGACATGTTTTTCCTCAGTATTTTTCTTTATCCATATTCATAGATTTGATAAGATTTTGGTGATAATAGCCCACACTATGTCACAATGCACCCTGTTATCAGTCTCAACATAAACAGCATAGAGTATGGATGTTTCTCAACACAGTTCATTCAGTATGGATGTTTCTTTAGTTATTCTAGCAGCTGTAGCGTGTTAACTGTTTCTCCAGTAATGTTCTGTGAAGATTAACATGCCCTCACTGGGGGCCGCTGCCTTGCTTCATCTGCTGGCCCAGTGCCAGGTGTTAGTTGGCTCCCAAGTACTTTTAACACATACCAACTCTGTGATTAAGCATGTTCTCTAGACAAACTGACCCGAGCCAACCATGACAGGTGTACTCTGGTCAGTCAAGTATGCAAAATGAAAGTGAGAAGTTCCTTTTTGTTTCAAATGTAATTAGTTGTGCATCTCTGCTACAGTTTTAGGCCTAGCATCCCTGGTTAAATTGAAAGCGTAGAACATGTCCTCTACCAATATTAGTTGGACCTTTTTTCATTGATTGTCATGTCTACGAAAAAGTCACAAACAAAATGTTGACACACAGTTAACATTTATCTGTGAAAGTCCATTACGCAACTCTTTTGGCAACACAACAAATGTAGTAATTCTTATGGATCTGAATCAAATGTGTGGTGTATAATTTTTCATCCTGTATACACTACCCTGCAGACTGGGAGGTTACATATGTAACATTACCATTTTGTCCCATCAAGAGTTTTAGCACAATGTTTTCCAAGGGACCTTTAAATTATGGTGAAGGAAATGCGGCATGATGGTCCCTAAGTCAAACGTTCCCTGTGTAAATAAAAAGTACTTTTGTGTTAAAAACAAACACTGGACAAGTTAGTTGGGTAGTGGTGCCATAACCTGAAAACAGAATTAGCTGGTAGCAGCTGTTAGTAGCTGTGCCTTCTCTGATCTCAATCCAGCGCTCTATGCAACAGTTTGCAATCAGTGGCTTTCAAAAGTATTCACCCCCTTGGACTTTTCCACATTTTGTTACGACTTGAAATCAAAATGGATTTAATCAGGAGTTTTTGCCACTAATCAACACAAAAACATCCATAACATCAAAGTGAAAAGAAAAATGAGCAAATTGTTCTAAATGAATTACAAAGTAATTTATCACATAACTGTTCACCCCCAAAAGTCAATATTTTGTAGAGCGACCTTTGGCAGCAATTACAGTCATAAGTGTATTTGGATAAGTATCTACCAGCTTTGTACATATGGACACAGCAATTTTTGCCTATTCATCTTTGTAAAATTGCTCAAGCTCCGTCAAGTTAGACCTTTAGTGAACAGCAATTTTCAACTCTTTCAACATATTATCAAATGGATTTAGGTCTAGGCTTTGACTTGGCCACTCCAGGAAGTTGACCTTTTTGTTTTTAAACCATTGCAGTGTGGATTTGGCTGTCTGGAGTTTGGAGTCATTGTTCTGCTGGAATATTAATCTTTTCCCAAGTCTTTGGTCTCTTGCTGACTTCAGGTTTAATTAAAGGATTTCTCTGTACTTTGGTGCATCCCTTTTGCCCTCTATCTTCCCAAGCTTTCCAGGCCCTAATACAGAAGTGTCCCAATAGCATGACGCTGCCACCACCATGATACATGGTAGGGATGGATGCGTTAATAGACTAGCGTCAATAGACTAGAGCTTTATTTTGTCTCATCAAACTTTAGAATATTCTTCCACTTGGTCTCAGTCTCCCACATGCCTTCTGGCAAACTACCAGAGATGTGAGGCAAGTGATTTTTAACAATGGCTTTCTTTTTGCCACTCTCATATAAAGGCCACTGTTGTGAAGCACTTGGGTTATTGTTGCAGTATGCAGGGTCCCTCAACTGTGGAAGACTAACTCCTTTAGAGTTGCCATAGGCCTTTTGGTGGCCTTCCTGACAAGTGCTCTTTTCACCAGAATACTCTGTGTTTGAAGATGGCCTGTTCTACACAAATTTGTAGTTGGGCCATTTTCTTCTTAATATTAGACATTACTGTGCTCCAGGGGATTTTCTTATATCCTACGTCTGTCTGGTGTTTTTGAAGAACCTTATTCTGGGTTTGCTTTGAGTGTTCATTCGTCTTCATTATATCGTTTTTGTTAGGGATTGTACTAACCAACTGTGGAAACTCCCAGAGACAGATGTATTTAGTGTGAAATCATGTCAGCTTAAACAGCTTAAATCCACACGGATGGATTCATTCAACTAATTGTGACTTTTTTATATTTGCAATTTAGAGCAATTTGCACTTTTCAATTTTTATTTTGACATTATGGACTTGTGTAAATCAGTGGTGAAACTCCTGATTTAATACATTTTGATTTCATGTTGTAACACAGTAACATTAGGAAAAGTCCAAGGGGGGTGAATACTTTTGAGAGCCACTGTACAGTGTGACTAGGTGTTGAGATGTCTTACCGGTGTTGATAGATGACATAGGGTGTCTGTCACCAAATTTTTACCCCAGACAATTTCTTAGGCCACCTACCCCAATCCACGAAAATGTTTTTTACAGACCTGTATGATTCACGTGATCACAATGAGATACAAAAAAGTCATCCCTGTATTGGGCAAAAATGTTTGCCATTAGATAATGGAGAAAATGTTGACACAGAATCAGTGTTTTCACCTCACTGAATCTGGGATTTTAAACAAATAAGCTTCTGGCTACTGGTCAGATGGTCTAACCACTGGGCTACGTTTTAATTTAGTCACTTCCCCCTGACCTTTCCAGGCTCCTCCTACCTTACGAGAGACACGCCAAAGGAGAGAAAGACAAATCCTCCCTCTCCGCCAAAACCCCAAAACTGGAGTATGGGGCCGTAGAGGAGGGTGCTAAACCCAAAGGGGTCACAACAAGACAACCAAAAGGTGGACTAAACCAAAGGCAGGTGGTCAGAAAGGACAGGGACAACACGGCAGAAAGCCAGGAACTCTCACAGGTCAGTTCTATAGATTCTCTGTCGACGGGGGGGGGGGGCAAATCCATTTCAATACAATTCTCTCACTCTTTCAAAACGTGTTTAATTATTTCTTTCTTACGACGACAGTATATGCCAACATGACACGTTTCATGTCTTGTATGTATTTTAAATAACCGTGCGGCTTGTTTCGCCTCCAAGGTGTCTGAGAAGGACCAGGAGCCATTACCTGTGCGGGACCCTCTGCCCGGAGGAGAGCCCGAAGAGGAGCACTTCCAGCTCACCCTAAAGAAAGAGGAGACATTGAATGAGGATAAACCATTCGCCCCAAATCCCCTTAACTCAGACTGCCACAGAGCTACGCCTGACCTCGATAGTAACCTGCGTCCACAGCCTGAGCGGAGACATCCCAACCAACCACAGTCAGAAAAACCTGACCATGAGCGAAGTGATCAAGCTGATGGTTTCCTCCCTAAGACCCCCGATCCGCACCACTGGGAAACCAACAACGGCAAGCATGGGTATAGCAGTAAGCCAAGCACACCTGGCACTCCCTTAGCAAATGACACTGGCAGTCACGGTTATGGGCATGGTGGGAAGGTGGGGAAGGTGCTGCCAATGTGTAAGCAGAGCCCCCCATCAGTGCCGCTGGACTCGACAGAGTCTCTCAAAGACTCCCCCAGTAAGAATAGAGAGGTAAATCAGTGTCAGTTGCGCATGGCAACAGCATACTCCAAGGACAGTCTGGGGGTCATGTCCCCACTAGCCAAGAAGAAGCTCCTCTCTCAAGTCTGTGAGACAAATCATTACTCGTTCAGTGCCCCTCCCCTTCTTCCTCCCACTCCGTCAGCCAGTGCAGTTAATGTGAGTGATAGTTATTTTGAAGAGGTGGTGAAACTGAGGCAGGACTCCCTCCCGGAAAGCCCAGAGATGACTCCTATCTTCAGGCCCTCAGTCATCCAGCATGCCCAGAGCATCAAACCCCACCATGAGAGGAGTCCACTGGGTAATCTCTCTGAGCCATTCACTTGCAGACTTAGCCACTTCCCACCCCGACTCAACCCCCCCTGGCACTCGTACCTCCACAGGATTGAGCCACAGGATGGAGTGGAGAACGCAGGGGAGAGACCGATGCAGCACCATCCCAGTCCAGTGCCAACTGGCTATGGAGGCGACTGCTACTCTTCCCCACACCTACACAACCTCTATCGGCAGACAGAAAACTGTCTAAGTCAAGAGCGTATGTCCAATTACCCCAACACGGACAAACAAGGTACGTTTATGGGGGAATGTCAGAGCACTGAGGTCTTCACCTCAAACAATCCTGACAGGGATGGTTTAGCTTACAGACCTCCCCACTTCTCTGAGAGGACACCTGGAGATAGACCACTGGACGAGGAACCTCAAGATTTCAGTATTTCCAAGCATGGCTCTCAAAGAATGTCTTTCACAAAGCCCTCTTTCTGTGACCTCCCATATCCCATGATGCACCATAGTTTAGGTGGTCATCCCAAAGCGTGCAGAGTTCCCCCCATGACTACATCTACCCCCAAACAGAATTTGGACCCCCCTCAACCCTCCCTCAGCCCTAAAGGCCATGCTGAACCTGTTGGTGCGTCAAGACCAAGTAAGAGAAGCCTTGGGGAACTTGAGAATGAGGGGTTGCCAGAACGCAAGGTGCGAGTGGTTACCCCGAAGCACCCCGCCGACTTTGTCCGCAGAGGCGACCCCCAGGGGAAAGAGCTCAAACCAGCTGAACCTGCGCACGGCATCCATCTCCACAGCCATGAGGGCCACACATACCCTCCCCACACACCCTTCTACCCTGGAATGTACTCTGGGATGCCGGACACCCTCCGTCACAACCTTCAGTACCTAAAGAGCCAGGCCGCCGTGTCCCCCTTAGTCCCTCCACTAACCTTCCATTCCATTATGCTACAGAGGCAGCTGATGGCCTCACAGCCAAGCCCCCAGCACTTCTACAGGTATCCTGGGGGGGCAGCCCTATACGGGGACCTCCTGCAACACCTCTACCCCCTAACCACTCTCACCCCGGCACAGCTGTCCTCCATGCACCCCAGCACCAGACTCTAACAGAAAGATCCACGTGGAGCTTAACCATGTTTCTCTGGGATAGTGGATCTTCTGGTTCTATTCTTTGGAAAGCATTACAACACTGGTTAGCTGTACATGGTGGATTTTGTAAGGCACTCAGTTAAAAAAAAATTTTTTTATTTTTTTTTTACTAGTCTCTGGGACAGTGGATCTTGTGTTCTATTGTTAAGAAAGCGTTCCAACACTGGTTAGTTGTAAATGGTGGATTTAGTCAGGCAAACAGTTACATTTACATTTTCTGTTTGTTTTCCTTTATGGCATTGTGCTGTTTCAAAACTTAAATTACTTTAAGTTACTCTCAAATTACTCTCAATTTGCACACTCAATTTGTAGTATTTGTGTTCACTTAACTGTCAGGTTTATACTATATTTTGAATGTGGTAGAAGAGAAAAAGGCATTTGATGCATGTCGGAGATAATCATATTTGCTTTGTCTTCAGTGGATTAAACAGCTGAATTGAACAGCTTCATCCTCTGTTAGGTTCTGGCTTTGGATTTTACAGACGGAAACACTAAAAATAAACTAAAATTATTTTCAGGTTTACCATCAGAAATTTTCTGGCATTGTTTTACAGATCTCTATTGTGGTGCTGGGACTAGTTTGTGTTACTTTAAGTACACAACCTTTACATTTTAATAATTTAGCTGACACTTATCCGGAGTGACTTACAGTAGAGCAGGTGTAGGCGAGTCAGGTTTTGTTTTTGTCAAATCTTCAGATATTAAGCTAAGGGAGTTTCATTTTGGATATCTGTTCCAAAGTATTCCTACAAATAAAATGAGACATTGTGGTTGTGTGTAAATGTAATCAAGGAATTAAATTATTTTAAAACAATGTCATTTGGGGTTTAGTTGCGGTTCATTTACTGTTTACAAATTAGTTATTAGAATTATATTCCGGCCTCCCGAACATCCAGTCTAACAAAAATTGGCTTACAGCTAGATCTAGTTGCCTACAACTGCAGTAGGGAGTGCATACATTTTTGCATTTTCATATTATTCCCCACTAGTAATCAAATCCACAACCTTGGCATTGCAAGCACCATGCTCAAACAACTAAGCCCGAACCAACAACCTTGGCATTACAAGCGCCATCTATTATCAACTAAACCACACACTTCACCTGTATTCTTAGGAATGACTGTGTTAAACTATGGTGCTGTATAAAACCACAAGGTTTTGAGGTCTTATATGTACATAAGTTTATTTTCAACAGAACACCTAAACTGTGAAAAAACACTTTTTTCAGGTTTTTTTTTATTTGTCAGAAACATTCTCTTTAAATGTTTTGTTGACCCCTGAGAGATGGAAAGATTACCCAGGCACATTCATATATTCAACAAAGTATTCGTACTATGCTTATTAAAATCTAAGTCACTGATGCTGCCTACTTCGACATCTGAAAGCTCATTTCTTAACATAACCTCTTTGAAAATCGTTCACTCTTGTTTATGGCTGTTTACCTCCATCATTCAACAGGATATTGTATGATAAATATGATTGTGTTGTAGATCATTGCTTTATGAATATCTGTGCCTTTCTTAATCTTTGATTAGGCACTGCAGCACCAGTTACAGTTAAATCTTTTGTCACATTGCATTGCAAACTCGGTGCATTTGACTTCAGTTGCAAAGTACCATAGTTACCATTTAGCTTATGGATAGGCACTGGTGTAGATATACTAGAATACACTAGAAAAGATTGAGCCACTTCTAGATACTGAGCAATAGGCAGGGTGTAGTGCCGGAGGACTAATAGCACCTGGTTTGGGTTTAAAACCATATCTGCTTTCAATGGGTATTTGGGATGTATGAAATACAGACAATGCATTTGTTGTTTAAAAAACTAATCAAGTGGTTTAGCAGATACATAAGCATTAATTCACAATGACATCTTCACAATTTCACTATGGTCTCAACAGCATCATTAATAGTTCTTTAGGCTCCATAACCTTTAAACACATCCTATGGCAAATTCAATCTCTAACTGTAAATAATGTAAATACTGTTGACTTATTCTGACATCAGTTATCATGGAGTAATATGTTATAACCTGTAAACAATATAATGCATATAACTGGTTACATGATCTAGATGTGTTAAAGAATCCCTTACTATTAGATCTGAACACAAGTTAGGACACAGTTTTATTTTGTTTTGTGTTATTATTTGTCCACATTGTTTCCATATCGTTGTTCTTTGGTGTTTTTGATACAATGTGCCATCTGTTAACCAATCATTCAGCTGGCAAACAAGACAAACATTTTGTATTATATGCTCCTCTGTATATTTAATTAAAATATTTTACTATCTATTGTTTTTCTCCCCTTAATTGTGGCAATACTCTACCACACATGGTTGATTGGGAAATATCTCAGACGACTCATGGTGAAATTTTAATCATGTACACCTAACTACATGTCTGTTTCAAGGTATTTTACCAGTGTTGGTTCATAACGTCTTAATCACTGTGCAATTTGCTGACAATCTCTTGACTGGAAGGTTGTTAATCATTCAGGTTTTGTTTTGTTTTGGTTGTTTGTGAGCAATACATTTTCAGTTGAAACATTGTACTAAAATTATAGACAGTACCCAACATAAGGGAGAGAAATCATCTTTACATTAGAATTGCTTGTGTTACCATCAAAAATGTTGCTATCAAGACTTAAAGGGACTTCACTAGAAATTTCAGATAGTTATATGCATAGATGTTACCTCATGAATTAATCTGTTCTGTATTGGTTGACCTTTTCTAAAAGTGATTCTTGGCACATTACCCACAAACTGGTGTGGTGCTTCGTCTTCCAGCTTTTAAAAATGTTATTTAACCCATTTTAAATTTACAAAGAACACACTCATTTACAGCAACAACCTAGGGAGTAGTTACAGGAGGGAGAAGAAAATTAGATCTAGTTGGAAGCTGGGGATGATTAACTGTATGAAAAAATGTAGGCCTCAATTCAATCAGAAAGCAGGTTACAGGCATTGCAACTTTGATTACCATGCACAATAAATGCAATAGTAATTGCCTTTAAAAGTTGCAGACTGCAATGTGGATTTGGAGTGATCCCAGAGCTAAGCAGGACACCAGATTTAAAATCTCTCTCTTACAATAACACCCATGGAATCTTTAGTAACCAAAGACAGGATACCTGTTTAGCGTCCTATCATAAAAGGTGTGACAAAAGATAAACGGGACCATTGCCCCAATCACTGAATGGACGCAACAATCTTAGACCAGAGTGCCAGATGTGGGTATAGCCGCCACCTCCTGGCCAAACGTAAGATTAGATTCAACTTTGTCATTGAACAAAATGCAGTTAGCATCTAACCAGAAGTGCAAATAGAAGAGGGCAGAAAATTTACAAGTATTAAGCATATGTATATTACAAATGGAATGTATAGATGTGCAATGAAGGCAAATGAAGTACAAATGGCAATACTAACCGGGATGCAGAGATGGCAGCAATGAGGTAGACGTGTATGTAACAACTGTAGAAATGCAATGATGATGGGAGTACTAAATGTGCAAAGAGGCAAATTGAATGTGCAGGGTACATGTGTATCTGAAATGCAGGGATAGCAGCAGTGAGGTTCCCGAGGTAGACACGTGCCTGTAACAACTGAAAACTTTCATTATCAGACTTTGCAAAGCAGTGTCAGAGTAGTACAAAGGGAGTTGTGCAACAAGGCCACTGGGAGGCGGGGGGGGTATGGTTAGTAATGGGTCAGAGTTAAGCCGGGTTACAGTAGATGGGAAGAAACTGTTCCTGAGCCTGCTGGTGCACTGAAACTGCACTGTTAGACTAATCAGAATGTCCCAAAGTCAGTCCTTGGGTCTCAGGTGTACACTTCAGTTTCTACCCTACCACTAAACAGCAGATTGAAATAATCAATGCGCGACGTTTAGTTGATTATTGCAATCAGGACAGAGTTTGGGATAACCTGGATTAAAGAATAATTTGGTTACTAGTTTAAGCTTCTATAGTGTGAGTTAAGTTGAAATAAAAACATTTCACATTGTAATTCAAATCGGATTTAATCCTCAACAACAAAAACTGATACGATCATACAGTAGGTGAGTGGAGGGTAACAGGACAATCTAACATGTTAGGGCAATCCAAAAGATCTAACAGTGAATTGTGATTAACAACAAATAAGTGTAAGAAATCTCTTATTACAACTATTAGCCTAATTTTTCAGGAAGGAATTTTAACATACAATGCAACTGCATTCTAGAATCTGAAATTCCCAAAGATTTCTATAAACCCCATTATTACCATTTTACTTATGTAAAAAAAATATATAAACTGGCTCAGGCCACAGTTCATTAGCTTGGTCCATTAGAAAGTAATGTCCCATTTCAGTAATTACGCCACAGCTCATACTGAGTACAACACCGAACATATTCTTCCTCGACTGGCCTGTGGGATCATTCCATGCAATAACTGCATTAGATCCCGGTGTATCTCATGTTTGTTTCAGTGATGCTATAGCTAAAACTAACTCCATTTTAAGTCCATTATCAGTCATATTGTACTGGTTAGTTAGCAATAGAAATGACACAGTATTTCAAACAAACCAAAAAAACTTAACCCAGAAAGTTCCACATTAATTTGCTGTCCATCCATGCCATTATTCCAAAAGGTAGTATTTAGACACTTGGACATAGATTAAAATTAAAACATACGGTTTAACATTCAGTAATTTCCATAACACACCAGGTTAGGTCTTATTAATAAAGAAACTCAATATTAAACCCCAGGTTAGGGGGCTTGTTCACTCAGTCACCAGGCTTTAGGGTTTATCTTCTCCCTGAAGGACTTCCTCAGTTTGTTGCGTGGAGCAGGGACTGGGGTAGGCCGGGGGGGAACATCAGGAGTGCGGGGGTACTCCAGCTCCTGCTGGAAAGGCTCCTTCTGGCCCAGAGGGGCATTTTTTCGGGACATGCCAGGGTTCCTTTGTAGCTGCTGGATTATGGCTGAGAATTTAGCATCCAGCGAGGGCCTTCCTGTCTTGGTTCCTGTCATGGTTCTTGCCCCAGCCCCAATGTTCTCCTTTTCCTGATATGGCGGTGGGGGTCTGGATGGTGGGCGGACATAAGGCTGCTTGTCAGCAGGTGGGGGTGGGGCACACCTCTTCTTGTAACCATTGGAGCTGGGAGTGAGGGTGGGACAGTGGCTTTCTTTGTCCAGAGACGGAATGCTCTTCTGCACCACAATGCGGTGGGACCCATCAAAAAGAGTGGACAAATTTGGAGGTTCCCTTACCTCCTCCTGACCAATGAGGAAGTGGCCCCCCGTTTCCACAATCTTGTTATGGATGATGTCGGTGATACTCTCAAACTTTCCCGGAGAATGTATACCTTTAGAGCAACAGGGAAAACTGAATCAGTGCTCAAGGAAGCAGGAAAATAAGCTTAGTATCCCTTTCAAATTGTAATTCCTGTATTGCTCTGGTAGTGTTTATAATAATTATAATAATAATTTGTAAAATTTATATGGTAATTTGTACATAGCAATGTTTGTTTTACTTTTGTAGCATACTCTTTATGCAGCAATGTTTGTTTTAAGTTTGCAGCATAATCATTTTATCCAGACATTATGGTAGACAGGAAATCTGAGAAGTCCATTTACTACTGTCAATTCAGGGGTGTAGCCCAGCATTTGCAGCTCATGACAGTTGACATTGGTTGGCTTGCTGTTGCTAAAAGCATGTATACCGTATGGTCTTAAAATGTAACTAAATGACATAGCCAGCTGTGCAAGAACGAGGAAGACTGATTAAAATAGTATAAATACTATTTAAATAGTAATAAGTATACTTCAGGGTATTAAAATGGGCTTATCTCCTACTATCCATTTGCATTCACTTAAAATAAATCCATTTCAAATTATTCAAAATTGTCTATTTAATCAATCATCCCTTTCACTCGACTTCCAAATAATTTTCTTTGTTCAAAGGACTTCACCTGAACCAAGTAATATCACTGTATTTTGTTTATTAACATTAAACTACAGTGTATATAATAAACGTTGTTTATTAACATAACGTTTATTAACAACACAAATCATATAAACTCCCAGCTGCAGCCAACACCATACTATGTATGAAGTATTCTCTCTGTACTTAACAAGAATCCAGAAAGTAAACCAGCTCATGTATTCATGCTCATGTTCTAAAGTTGTCTTTTCTTTTTGAACTTTTAATTCACCCATAAAACATTCATTTAAAGCTAATAAAGTAATACATCTCTACCAAACATGGTTCAAATCTAGAGGCAATTTACTATGATCATTTTCAAAGGTTTCAGTTGAAAGAATGTCACAGCCACGATCAAAAAGTGGAAAACACTCAATGGAATTCTACAGCACTGGTCCACATGTGCTCCTACTGGAGCTAGATGGCACAGGAGTAAATGGAAGAGGACAAACCGCCTGCAAGTGTCAACAATGTCAGCGGCGTCATAGCACATAATTCTAAACCAAGTCTATTTTTACGCAGCTCTGGTCAAATAATACATTGACAGAAAATAGTTGTTTTGTGTGTTACATTTATATTAAGGTATAACAATACTTAGTGTGGATAGTTTAAATGACAATGACAATATTTAAAGTGCATGGTTAGTGCAGTTTGTTGGTAATCACATATGGTCTAGAGATTAGTGGGTCTTTGTAGAAAAATAGTGAAATTCCCCATACAACGTGACCTTCCCTATGCTCAATTAAAATATAGGCTATTGTTTTGGGCTGAATATTGAAGTTAATTGCTGCCTTACCTTTGATTTTGAGGCTAGCGTGTTGGAACACTTTTAGGAACTCCATTTTAAAGAAAAAAAAAAAACTGTTGGTTACATTATAAGTACAATAAAATGAAATGTTCTTATTTATAAACAGCTCAAATCTATAGCTTTTTTACTGAAAGTCAACACACGTGGGTCAGTCAAGTTGACTTGCTATTATCAGAATAGCAATCTAAAGTGCTATGTTTGAAAGATATGGATATGGTAGTTATTTGTAGCTAAACAAAGACAAACGTGCAGTACAGTTGCACGCCTAATGTTAACTGACAAATTCAATATTATGCGTGCAATAATGACACAGCTAACAATCGCCTTCAGCATGTTATTAAGCATTAAACTAGGATTGGTCACGACAAACGAATGTAGTTAGTTAATCTAGGTCAAACAACTAGGTCAAGGATAATATTATTCAAACATAGAGAGACATTACCTGTAAAGAAATGTCAAATAAGATTAAACTTTACCAGGCAGTTGACCAAAAAATTTGACCATTGTTCTGCCAACAGCACTAACAATGACATGTTGGATGGTAATGATGAAACCCCAAGATAAAATCTCCCATGTCAATGTGTGCAATTCGTTCTAAAGATAGTAAACTGTAATCAAAAGCATTTATGTTGTGTTCCAGCAAATGCAAAGAGTAACTATTTGAAAACCAATTAACCAAGAAAACTAAAACAAATATTAAAATGTACAGGTCAATTTGTGAAATACATTGCCTTATAACAAAAGAACTGACTAGATGAATTGGAACATGCAATTTGAAAGATACTCACTAGAATGAGTAGAACCCATATATAGTGTAATTTCATGGGCTAATTTCGATGATATATCTATCATCACAAATTTAACCCACCAGTGATTTTTTTCGGGTATATTGTTTTGCATTACATCCAATGGAGTGGGTGGGTTAATTGTCCTGCTAGCTATATCATCTCAATTGGTATACAAATACACTAATTTGATCTCTAACAATTTTTTTTTCCCAAATGTGTTATGAGTAAGGTGTGGCCAAATGTTTGACCAGTACTAATGTACATTTATTATACTGTAATAAATACATTATATTGTATGTTTCTAAAAATAATAATAATAATAATATTAATAATAATACATGTTTCAAATAATTACTCTTTGAATTTGCATAAACAAAAAACAAAAAAATTGCCTTTGACCACAATACACTAGCTTCATAATGAATTAAACACTGCCATGCATTTCAATGATGGCTATTATTTTGAAAGAAATCGGAGTTAGGGCTGCCGGGATAATATCCTGCAGAATGGTAATGAAAATTCCCTGCAGTGATGGAGGGAGGGCACTAACTTACAAATCAGAGAAGAGTTACTGTTTCTGAGGAAAAGCAGCTTGCACATGAGGCTGTTCTCTGGTAACATTTTAAATTCAACCACTTTTCATGCACTTTGTTTCCAGGTATTCAAATACTGAAATTGCTGAAAACCAAATTCAAGTATTTTAAGCACTTCAAGGAAGTTGTGCAAAAACAAATGCATAATCCATTTTTTTTAAATGCCTAGAAAAACCCCTAAACAATTCTCTTATATTACTGAACTACAAATGGTACAGTGAAATGCAACTGTTTGATATTTTATTTTAAAATAAAGTGTGGTGACTTTTTTTCTTACCAATATTTACAAACATAAAACCACTGTGTGTACCAGTATGTACCAGATTTGCACACAATGTCGCTGATCTTAGCCGATTCTTCTTGGCAGACTGACTCCTGATTATTTAGGGTAATTGGAAAAATCTTAAGGACTGCAATTTTGATTATTGGTCCAAACTGTGGTTAATAGGATATCCAAAAATATTTATTTTGTACCTTAATCCTAATCTATGCATTTCTATATCTCAAACTTTGGTAGAATGCTCTTTGGTCTTCCATTTCCTTGTAATTCATAGCCTAACCAGTGATCCTTAAGCATTGGGGATTTTATCCAGAAAATGTGACAGCAAATTTAATGGTTAATAGGTGGAGGCCAACAGTAAAGTAATTGAGTCCTTTTAGGGCACTTTATTCCACAACACAGGGGTTGTTTCTCATTTTTCTAAAATATTTCCCAATGTAAAACCAGTGTTACCATACAATGATTGATTTTGTGTGTCAGTGCTAACATTAAAAAAAAAACTGTCAATGTACCATTTATAAGTCAGTCATTTGAAATAATTGGTCTGGGGTTTGAAGACTTTTGCAATGCACTGTATGTATACGTGCAATTTGGAGATGTTGCATCGGTCTTGTTATGATAACTGTAAAAGCAATGGTCAGCACAATTTACAGTGATACAGCCATTTTGAGAAGCACTAGACAGGATTTTAACAATTTTGCTAAGCTAACTCTGTGCTAATTTCAGTCTCTAAACTGCATGTAGAGACATGAAAAAGCTTGTCTAACTCTGAACATCGGCCTTTAAACATTCTTGTATTCCTTTAAGTTCTTAAAATGCCATGAAACTGCCATGTAAATCACTGAATTCTTGTTTGAATTATTTCACGTACTATTGACTGCATTTAGAGTTGTGTATTTTCTTATACACTGCTCAAAAAAATTCACACATCAGGTCTGGATGAATGAAATATATTAAAGATCAAAATCTTTACTGTACACTCTGTAATTTGTTGAGAACAAAATTACACAACAACAGTCAATGGAAATCAAAATCATCACCCAAATGACGGATGGATTCAAACTCACACCGAAAATCTAAGAAAATTTTTTAAATCACAGGCTGTTCCAACTTGAGTGAATTTCATCACAGCAACTCATAATGTCACCCAGTAGTGTGTATGGCGCCCACATGCAACAATGATGTCTGGGCATGCTCCTGATGAGACGGTGGATGGTGTCCTGGGGGATCTCCTCCCAGACCTGGATCAGGGCATCAGAGAGCTCCTCGACAGTCTGTAGTGCTACTTGGCGGCGTCGGATGCACCGATACATAACGTCCCAGAGGTTCTCAATTGGATTCAGGTCTGTGGAACGTGACGGCCAGTCAATGGCATCAATGGTCATCCAGGAACTGCATACACACTCTGGCCACATGAGGCCGGGCATTGTCCTGCACCACCAGGGCCCACTGCACCAGCATAAGGCCTGAGGATGGGTCTGAGGATTTCATCCCGGTACCTGACAGCAGTCAGGGTACCGTTGACTAGCACGTGGAGGTCTGTGCGACTCTCCAAGCATATGCCTCCCCAGACCATCACTGACCCACCGCCAAACTGGTCATGCTGGATGATGTTGCTGGCAGCATAACGTTCACCACAGCATCTCTAGACTCTTTCACGTCTGTCACATGTGCTCAGTGTGAACCTGCTCTCATCTTTGAAGTGAACAAGGTGCCAACTGGCAAATGCCAGTCGAGCTGCATGGTGCTGGGTTGTGAGCACAGGTCCCGCTAGAGGACGTCGGGCCCTCATGACACCCTCATGGAGTCTGTTTCTGACAGTTTGGTCAGAAACATGCACAACAGTAGCCCGCTGGAGGTCATTTTGTAGGGCTCTGGCAGTGCTCCTGTTCCTCTTTGCACAAATGAGCAGGTACCGGTCCTGCTGCTGGGTTGATGCCCTTCCTCATGTAACAGCCCGTCTCCTGGTATCTCCTCCATGCTCTTGAGACTGTACTGGGAGACACAGAAAACCTTCTTGCGACGGCACATATGGATGTACCATCCTGGAGGAGCTGGACTACCTGTGCAACCTGAATGGGCTGCAGATACCGCCTCATGCTAACAGCAGTGACAAGGACACGGGCAAAATGCAAAACTCGAGAAAAATCAGTCAGGAAGGATAAGGAGAGAGCAATTGTCTGTGGCCACCACCTGCAAAACCATTCCTATTTTGGGGGTTGTCTTGCTGTTGCCTCTCCAGCACACCTGTTGTCACTTCCATTTGCAACAAAACAAGTGACATTGACTTACAATCGCTTATGCTTCCTAACTGGACAGACTGATATCCCTGAAGTTCAATTGACTTGGTGTTAAACTGTGATGATTACGTGTTCCCTTAAATTTTGAGCAGTGTTTTTCTGATATTGGGATCATTATAAAGTGACTAGAGTTTAAATGGTATTTCTTGGTAAAAAGTTTTGTTTTATTTTTCAAGTTTGTTGTAATTTCACACCCTAACATTCTTAATGAAAAAAATCTAAAGATATTTGTAGTCAAATGGGTTTGGGGGACTATACTTACTTAAGTCATTGTAGACAGAATTGGCCTGTTTGTTGAGAAACAGCGGGTATTTCTTTGGTGACCTGACCTCAATATTCATCAGCTCACTACAGCAGTGCTGCCATTGACCTGGAAAAGTCAAAACAAATACAGCAGATCAGAGATTTGCCTGGAGAAAAAAGGTTTGTAAAAAAAATATATATATATTTTTTAAATTCCACACCATTATTTACCAGGTAGGTCAATTAAGTACCTTGCAAAAATATTCAGACCCCTGACCAACTCCCTCATTTTACAGAATTACAAATGATACATTGCCATGAAACTCAAAATCACTGAAACCCAAAATCATTTACGGTGACATTGGATTTTTTTGGGAATTCTCTGTAAGGACAGTAAAACTGAAATATGGTGCTTGCCTGAGTATTCAACCCACTGACTGTGGAAGCTCTCGGTTTACACAAATAAAAGAAAATGCTCTAACAAGGACACAATTAACATTGTCCAACATATATGAACCATTAAAGTAACATTTTCTAGATAACATTCTCCTAGCCAGACTGTTGAAGGATCAATGGTCAGGCTGTGAACCTGAAAATTAAGACCAAATAGCATACTATAGAAGCAATACAAATGCATGGATTAGGAAAATGTTTAGGGTTATATCCAAGTGTTTGGATATCCCAGTGAGCACAGTTGGATCAATAATCAGAAACTTGACTTGTTTCTTATTATTTTAGCAAATTGTTTAATTAAAGCATCAAACAACTTGGTCAAATTAAAATTTGAGAAAATTGTTTGATAAAATAATAAATAATTTCAACTAGTCGATTAGTCAACAGTAGTCAGGGACAGACCTACTAGCCTGTATTGGGGGGGGCATTACTCAGAAAGTACCATCTGAAGAAAGCACATCTGGAGTTTGACAGAAAACATGAGTGACCCAGCTGCAGTGTAGATAAAAGGTTTTGCAGTCAGACAGAAGCAATATAGAGCTTTTTCTCAAACGAAGTGCTATGTGTGGCACAAACCTAACAATACCATCCTTACAGTGAAATATGGTGGTGCCAACATCATGCTGTGGGGATGCTAGTCATTAGTGTTGTAAATTAAAGAATGGATGGAGCAAAATGCACAAAGAGAATCTGCTTCTATCTGCTAAAAAAGCAGGCACTTGGGAGGAAAACAAAACAAAAAAAACAGATGAGAGATGGAGCTGTGATGTGAATCCCTGCTGTTGAAGGCAGTAATTTGTCTTCAGCCTAACCTAGGTATTGCTTAGACGTGTAGCCAGCGATATAACAAGCTAAAATTACATTTAATCAAAGTACGATCTTACGGTGACAGGCTGGTGGTAGTTATAACTAAACCTAAGCAAGGAAAAATCTGAATGGTCTTCTCAGCGTCTATAGGCTATTGATGTTGAAACATGGCATTAACATTTTTATTAACATTATTCTGTTATTTTACGCAAGTGTGGACATTCCTAACAATGACCACAGCAATAAAGAAGCCATTGGAAAGGACCTGAACTGATGTCACAAAAATAAGACTAAGTCATGCACTCGGGGGGCAGGGGCTTATTAGTGCACGTGCTTCACTTTTTATCTAAAGTGTTTATTCTATTCTGTTTTTCGTAGCAAATTAAACTTGCAACATTCTCTTTCATGTTTCCTGTAATCATTTCATTATGTATAGTCTGAACCCAAGAACAGGCTTTCGCCAAACCGAGTTTTATAATTCACGTTTGAGGGGGGATTACCCCATCCAAACACTCACTCTGGTCGTAGAAGTGCTGCCAGAAAGCCTCGATCCAGTCCTCGAGCTCTTCTCTACTGTCAGCGGTGAAGACGTTGGTCAGAGTCCCCCCCCGCACCGGGTTGATTATCGTCAGACTTTTGGACCTCTTCTTAGTGTCTTTATCCTGCACACGGATCCTAGTGTCCTGGATAGGGTAACAGCAGAGGAAATCATTTACTTTTTTAGAATAGAACACTGCAATTCCTTCACACTGAATCTAGTATTAGTTTCCTTGTTGTTTTACCCGGTAAGTATGACTAAGAATACAATCTTATTCAACAACCAGGAAGAAATTATGGTAAACTGCCTTTCTCAGGGACATTTCAACATTTTTCACCTTGGCTGCACCAGGATTTGATCTAGAAAACGTTGGGTCACTGGTCTGACATTCTAACCACTAGGATACCCTGCCAGCCCAAGAGTTTTTGCTGTTTTTTTATGGCAACATCTACCTTGTTGATGAGTATGACAAGGCTGGGTTCCACCTTAGCTGTGATTTCTTCAGGGCTGTAGTAGCAGGACAGATTCCCAGCCTTAAGCACACAGTACAGACTACAGCACCGGAACAGCCCTTCCACATTGTCCTGTAAAAGACAATACACAGAGATTTTTAGTATTATAAAGTGAGCTATTGTAAGACATTGGTATAGTTTTCTGCACAAATTATATTATGTTGAGACTGAATAATATTTAAAGATCCTGTACATGTTCCGCTCTAACCAACGTAGGGAATCAATTTCTGTGATTTTTGTAGATGGGATCGAGAACAGGTACCTGTATACATAGAGCGGTGTTGCTCACCAATGACAACATTTTGCTCACTGAAGTCTCCTCACAATGCAAATCATCTTGTGCAACATCCAAATAAATTTGACATCCATTACACGACACCGGTGTTGTCAAATTTGGCATAGACCCTATGGCAATGCATCTTCATTCAATTTCCCCCCAAAAAAACAGGAATCAGGCAGAAAGGATGACATTTACAGAGAACCATGGCAAACATGCAAAATTTGTTACAGCAACGAGTCCTTTCCTGACAGTTTCACAAATGTACATATGGTTCAGCCATTATTAGCCAAATTGACCCAAGTTGTTGACAATTGTCATGTAATTACTTGTGTGACATCGAAGTGTTATTCATGTTAATGAGGATTGAATGCATGCCCATAGCATTGGCAGAAATGTACATGAAGGCAGAAAATTGGGTTATAATTCAGCCAAGTTCACCGGACCTTTAACTCTGCTTTTCTGGACTTGACTGGTAGATAAGCTATTGTCTTACCATGGCTGATCAGGGACCAGTTGAAGGGTTGATAACACAGCCCACCTGCATTAATTTACCAGGTCATCTGAGCATTCAAAAACATTGATGTGGCCCAAAAAGTAATGTACTCTTATTATCTTCACCAGGCACAGCCAGAAGAGGACTGGCCACCCCTGAGACTGGCTAATCTCTAGGGTCCCCCCTGAGTTTTGACCTTTACTATGGAGTTTTTCCCCATTGATTAATGGGGAAAAATGTGATTGATTAATGACAATAAGCTCACCTGGTGACTCAGATAGCCACTCATCATGTCCTGGGTCATACAAACGGGCTGGGCAACCAGACGACAGCACAAGTTGCCATAGAGAGGCAACCAGGACGATGACTCAGCTAACAGGAAAAGAGACCACAGTTCAAACAAGGCATGTTAGTTAGGCAATCCTTTTTCACTAAAAAAATCTTTAAACAGAAAGCAGTATATAAGAATTGAAAATGAAATGTTGGTCTTACCATCCTGGATGACAATGAGAGAATGGGACTGGAAGCCCCCATCAGCCCAGGCCAACCCCAGAGAAGTGTATGCCAGGAGACTGTACCTTGCCCCACTAGGAAGGCCAAATGTAGATATCCAAAGCAATTTAACATACAAGACTAATCAGATGACTCACTTGAGTAAAGGCAAGAAGTGCCCAATCATTTATAACTAGTACCAAAAGCTGGGCCACAACAATTACATGAGTAGCACCCAACACGGTCTGACTGAGACCTGAACTGGGAAAACTCAGTATGGCTTACATACAGGGGTATTGGGTTGGACAGAAGGAAAGCATCTGGGTCTCCAGCCTCAAGAAGGGGGTCAAGTTTCCTTCTAGACACTCTGCCAATGGAGCTGTAGAACTTCTTTGCCAGTTTCTTTGGGGTGTTGACCAGGGTGGTCTCCTCTATGGCACAACTATAGAGCTCCAGTTTCATCTCAAATTCAGGGCTAACCTTGTTACTATGAAAATCGAGGTAAATGTCAGAGCACAAGACACTAAGGAGAATATCAGTTCAACTAGTCTTAGAACAAAGGTATCACATTTTAACAATATTGATGAGTATATATGTGGTCAATACTTACAAAATTGTTATACCCTCAAAACAAATGTCAGTCATTGATCTGTCCACAACCACCATCTCAGTGTCAAAAACTTCAGATCCAATTCTCATCAGGCAGAAGATGGCAACCCGCCGTGAGCCTAAAGCCAGAATTAACACTACATTGTATCCAGAACAATTCTGAATCTAGACTCGAATAAATGCTTTGAATATTGGCAAGGATATGGTTTATACTTGCTTTAGTTTAGCTAGGTTCCATCTGGATTAATTGTAATGCATTTCCAGAGCATCAGTTTTGTTTATGTTACATAAACATTAACAGAAAACACTAAATGACATAAGCTAAAACTACTCACTCCCTTTGTTATTAAAATAGTCAGAATCTTTCCACATCAAGGGTATTCGCAGCCCTACAGAAAGGGAAAAGACAAACCAGCCAGTAGATTAAAGAATGCCAACATATTCCTCAACAATGATAAAGCACATTGCTTTGCTCAAATATCTGATGATCTTGACATATGAAAGATATGAAAAGGAAAAAGAAAAATGTATGACACAGGATATTCATTGGTCCTTTATCTGACAAATAAATATGGATCTTACCAGACAAGGCCACTTTTCCTTTACAGGCCACACGATCATTTGAAACTGGATCTGACAGTCTATAGCACACAAAAACATGTTATTATTGTGATACTGATTTATGGAAGATGATGATATACAAATAAACACACATAAGCAGACAACAGAAGATCTGATATATTTACCCCCTATGAGATACTATTCTCTTATCATGGTGATCCTCCTTGTGCAGCTCTGTCATGTAGGCCTTAATCCGAGTATTGCAGGTCAGGAGATTTTTAGAGGCATTTAGGATCTGTTCTTTCTTGGTGCTGGCCACCAGGAGCCTGTATGCCCCATCCCGCATACGGATCTCAAAATCGATCTTCTCCTGCATGTTAGTGTCCTGTAGAGGTGGACAACACCATAGCAACAGGAATAGTCAATTACAACAGTTTGGATCCACAGAAAATAATTCAGTAAGAGATTTAGATAGAATGATGGGTTGTGGATGGTAGTGGTGGGGACAGATCTAAATGATGAATGTTAGTGGACAATAAATGACAAGAGAACTAAGGCAGATGTAAAGCAATGTTAAAGAAGCTCAAAAACACTCCTTTGAAAGTGAAACAGACAATTGAATCCCTTTGGCGCGTATAGTTGGGCACACTCGGCAGTGCCTAACACGGAATGATCTGCATCAGGTGTATGACATGTCAGGGTTGTCTCTGGGAGAACACAAAATCAATCACAGTATCACAGATTAGGCCGGGAAGTGCAGGAAATTGTAAGTCAAGCGAATAGCTTCTCTAGACTAAGCCATCCAAGAAAGACAGTTAAGAGTTGATAATTAATGACTTGTATCTAGTTCTGTAGAAGAGTTTGGCGTAGCAACCACTGCATTTCTCTTTACCTGTCCTCCATTGGTGCACTCGCTCTTTTTTCCACACATACCGCCATTGAGCAGACGTTATATGAGAAAGTCACCCATTCCATTGCACGTTATGTAATACTGTAGGGCAGTGCTTAGGTTACAAACGTACTAGTAACGTTTTTCAAAGATATGTATTTAGAGTAAGAAAACACTATTCAAATAAAAAAGGCTACTATTCGAATAATAAAATAATGTCCAAATGCAGATGTATATGGAGGGGAAACTAACAAATTAACCATTCACTGTATTGTGGCATACACAGTAATTGTAATTTATGATCACGTATTTGAATTCAATAATTTATTTGTATTCAAATAATTAAATAATTTATTTGAATTCAAATTATTTGAATTCAATAATTTGAAAAAACTCTATGCCTTTCGGTCATTGTGCAAGCACTCCAAACCTACAATTTTCGGACCTGATTGCTAAAACATGTAAGAAAAACAGTGCTCAAAGTTAAGCCAATTTGCCTACCTCACTGTACCATAGATATGTCCTCTACTGGAAAACAAACGCTTATGATTTAAATGCTTAAAATATGGGTGAATTTAAGATAATTACATTTGATGACATTAAACAGTGTGCTTTGGGCGCAGCCTGCACAAACAGACATCTTCAACTGGTCACCAACCCAGGCTTTAGGTCCCAACTCACTTCAAGGAGACCACCATCATCCCAGTGCCCAAGAAAACCAAGGTAACATATCCATCACACTCAACAATGTGCCAATATTAACAGGCATAACACCAGGGTGATTGGATCCATTGAAATGTACCTACCACAACAGTTTCACAGAACATGCCATGCCCATTGCTATACACACAACCGCAGGGGAAAGGGAAGCAAAAACCTGGAGAAAGTCTAACATACAACCACAAAATGTTCAAAAGTTGGTGAGAAAATCGTATAATTCAAGAGTACCTGGATATGTTAATGTTATGTTAGAGAAAGAACCAACGATTTAGTAGAAATTCATGTTTATTTATCAATTTTACCAATGCTGTACCTGCCTAAGTAATTACAACGGGTGGTGAGAATAAAAAAATGTTATGCCCGGGATATGAGCAATAGGTACAATAGGTAGCCTACTGTATTTTATAAACATGGATATACAGCTGATATGCGCAGGGAGATGAAGAGTTTTGCATGGGGTACAATAAGTAGTTAGCTACTGCGGCACTTGGTTTAGAAGTGGTTAACGTACATGTAATATTTTAATTGTTTAGTATCTGTGAAGTGGCACAGAGACAGTTTCTGCAAACTGTAAAATACTGATTGGTTCTCATGAAAAAAAGCAATACTGTAGGACACAAAACTACCTAGTTAGCAAGCTATTTCTACTTTCATTGTTTGCAGTAAACTCCAACGTACGTTAGCTACAGTAAACACAGCAGTTTTATTACTGTACTTGCGTAGTATGTCCAAGTATTATCGGCATATCCAACAGTCTTCTGAAATACTGTATCCCCTAGTCCAGATCACAGTAAACATTTGATCATGTGATTTTTGCATTTTCAGAAAAATCGGTGGTGGGCTAGCTGAAATAGTATATTTATTAGTAAAATGTATCGTTGTTTTCCAATGCATTTACATTTTGAGCTTGAGAAGTTTAATTCTCCAAGTAGAAAGGGCCGATAACACGGGGACGTTAGCTTTGATCGTTGAAGACAATGTCAGTTAGCTACAGTAATGTTAACCAACCTACGTCGTTGGTAAGCAAACGTATATTTTTCACAACAAAGAGACGTTAATGTACCTCTGGATGCAAAAATACAGTGCCTATTTTCTTTCTTTTAATCTCCATGGCGAGAGAGGAACACGAAGACACAGTTGAACTAGCACGGATATTTCTTCTGAAATTTTGAACATCCCGCGGATATTCCATATTCGCCATTCGTCCTGACAATGCCCAGGAGTTGTTTTTACACGTAACGAAACGGGAGGGCCCTACCACGACTTGTCCAATAAAAACTCCCGTTTTACTTGAAAAACAATGGCTGGCGATTGGACTGCAACTTGGTTCAGTGATGACGAGCGCGTTCTGCTTTCAAACAATGGATTCTACCATTTTCAAATTGGAATTCGGAGTTATCCGGGACTGAGTTTCTGACACCAACAGCAGTATTGCTACGTGTTAAAAAATATCTGTATCTATCTCCAATTAGTAATAATAATTGTACATTGATTCATGCATTTTGCGAAGTTCTGATATCTCCCCGTACGTTAGTGGTCAAGCCCAATTGTCTGCCAGGGGTATTATATTTTATTTTGCGAGGGAAGTTATGTACGGGCGTGAATTGATCGCTCTACAAAAAACACCCATCCCAGCCTGAAATTAAGAAAGTTTTTTGATGTTACACTTTTGATGTTATTAGAACATTGCATAACCATTTTCTGGGGCATTGGTCTACGCGTTCAGACAGACAGTAGAGGTGTACTTTAGAAGATAGATTAGCTTATGCATTTATTCACACATATTAGCCTTATCTTCAAGCCTTATCTTCATTTCCTGCATTTGTAAATCAGCACAAAAAAGCTTGTTTGTGATGTTTATTGCGCTAAACCCTGGAACATGTACATTCAATAAACAGAATAGTGTGCCATGTGTTTTACATTTGTGTCTGACTACTGTACTTCTGTGTCATCTGAACACCTCAAACTTAGATTTGTCTGATTATAACACTTTTTTCCAATCTTTTTCTGTCCAGTGTCTGTGTTCTTTTGCCCATCTTTATGTTTTCCTTTTTGGCCAGTCTGAGACATGGCTTTTTCTTTGCAGCCAACATCCCGGAGTCAACTCTTCACTGTTGATGTTGAGACTGGTGTTTCGTGGAGTCTATTTAATTAAGCTGCCAGTTGAGGACCTGTGAGGCATCTAGACACTCTGATATATTTGTCCTCTTGCTCAGTTGTCCACCGGGGCCTCCCAATCCTCTTTCTATTCTTGTTAAAGACAGTTTGTGCTGTTCTGTGACGGGAGTAGTACACAGCATTGTACGAGATCTTCAGTTTCTTGGCAATTTGTTGCATGCACAGCCTTCATTTCTCAGAACAAGAATAGATTGATGAGTTTCAGAAGAAAGTTCTTTGTTTCTGGCCATTTTAAGCTTGTAATCGAACCCACAATTGCTGATACTCAACTAGTCTAAAGATGGGCAGTTTTATTGCTTTTTTAATCAGCACAACAGTTTTCAGTGGTGCTAACATAATTGCAAAAGGGGTTTCTATTGATTAATTAGCCTTTTAAAATGATAAACTTGGATTAGCAAATACAACATGCCTTTGGAACACAGGACTTAGGATAGCCGTTTCCAGTTACAGTAGTCATTTACAACATTAACAATGCCTACACTGTATTTCTGATCAGTTTTACGTTATTCTAATAGACAAAAAATGTGCTTATCTTTCAAAAACAAAGACATTTCTAAGTGACCCAAACATTTTGAATTCAGCCCGCAAGGCAGTTCCATTCAGCCCATGAGGCAATTCCATCTGGTCTGCAGTAGGTAATAAAATAGTTTTGTGGGGAAGTACAAAATAACTCACCATCCAAGTCATATACATCTGAATCTGGATTTAAATTATTTAGACATTATAATGGACATCAGTTGCTTCATATGTAGTTACGGCCCAGCACAGGAGTACCTGAAGAATGATAAATCAGTAAATTTAGCTAGGTATTTTTTATATTATAGGAGACTGGGCTTCCGGATGCTATACACCTGTAGGGCCTTTTCAGGCGTGATTGTATTCACGGATATGCTTGACGCATGGGTGTCCCCATTGTGGAACCAAAGTGACCAACCAAAAGGGATAAGTTGCAGTTTAAAACTATTCCATGCATTTTGGGTTGTTTAGAGAAGTGATTTTTAAACTGTGGTAGAGTGTACCACTGGGGATAAGCTAGACAACTCCTGCTGGTTCACCATGGGACTCTGAAATATGTTGTATGTGCACATTTTTTTTATTGTGGCTTGTTAATGTTACTTAGAAGGTTTGGTTTGATCAGAGGTGGTTTGACAACCACCGGTTTAGAGGAACAAGTCGATGGAAATCATAGGTTCAAATATTTCACAATTCCACTGTTTCCATTTTCTAATGTGGGACCTTTATTTTGAAGTTAATCAGACAATTTAATGTTGCCTACGAAACACATGGAATTTGCACGACCCTACCGGACCCTACGCAGCAGATTTGCTTGCGGGGGAATCTTACTTTTTTGCATGACATCATCATGCAAATACAGGTAAAGCTATATGCGTGCGAGATAACGTTTCAGTGATGGCTATAAATAAATAATACATCAAATTATTTATATTGGCATCAGCAGCCTGGCTAGCGTGGTGAGCCAGCAAGTAGCGATTCAGTAGGAATGCTAGCAGCGTTAAATCACATTACGTTATGTTATAAGCAGTTATACAGGCTTATCGAGTCCTTTCGTGAGTAATTGCTTCGCTAAATACTTGACCTGCGTTTGCTTCAGTTGGCTGTCAATCAAATTGATACTGCTGTTTGTTGTTGGCTGTTTTTTTAATGGGATTTTTACAGGCCGTTACCAAATTGACCGTAATACCAGGTGAACGAGCTAGTTATATTAATTCGGTGACAGGTCAAAACACGCACGAAACCGTGTTGGACATTTAGATAGCGTATGAGCCAACATTCTAGAAACCAATTATCCACATCTTTACTCCGAGGATTAATTCACAGATAATACCAAGATTACTTTAGTAATCTTTGAATTTCTCCTTGTTCATCTTCCAATGACCTACGTAAGAGCGTACCGAGTATTAGATTAAGTAATTGAACGTTATTCATGTGTAAATGTGTTAGGTAGTTGGGATGTTAAAGAATGACCATTGTGTTTACCTGTGATTTTTTCATTTGCTTTGGGATTCGGTCCAGCAACCTAACCAAACTATTAACAACTATGTTACCTGCCTGCCATATGATGGAGTAATATTAATTATTTAACTTCATATAGTACTGCAGGTCTATGTGTGCGTGCGTGTAAAAGCGCCTTGTAACTGATATAAAAACGGCTTTATTAAATGCGTTTGAGTGATTGAAATGTGATATTATACTTTATAGCTAATCTGCATATATATTTGCGTTTCTCCCCCCATCTGCACCCCTGGATGGTTGTAGCCTATCCTACTTGTAAACTTGTAAACCATGAATTTTTGATTCAGTCTATATACCACCTTATGAATGGCACATCCAGCTACTGGGAACTTTTTAGCCACATATTGTTATGCTAGCTGCTTTATAAATGTTCAATGAATATAAAATAAATATAACGCTTTCTAATTGTCCAATGAATATAAAAGAACTATAACACTTTATAAGGAACTGGTAATTAATTCTCATTCAGGGAACATTGGGACATTTGGCTTGACAGATGTGCCGTTAAAGGATGGGTAATCAACATTTAAAAAGGAAACGTAGATTACGGTGCTGAGATTGGGTATTCCAACATTAATGTTTATGATTCCAGTTTCGGACAGGTAGCCTACTGGTAACCAATTAAATTTAGAAAGTTACCTACCCAACGCTGTTTTGGAACACAACCATTGCGTACACATTTTTAGGTGACATATTCAATCACATTAATAGGGACATTTATTCAAATCAAACATGGGCAATGGTTTTGATTTAAAAAAATGTGTGCACTAATATTGTATGGTTATTCTGATTAGATTATCCTATACTTCTGAATACACATCCATTGCAGTTGAGTGCGTTGTGGATGAAGTACCAGTCTTGTTAGCTCTGTAAATGGAATACATAAATCAATTAATATATATCAACTGTCTTGTGACCATTGCCTTGTTGGTTTCCAGGTTGTAGGTGAAATGCAGCAGAGGGTATGTTCCAGAAGAACCTCCCTCTTCACAGAGAATGGGCATGAATGTGGGGCACCTGCTGACCCTGAGCTCCCATTCAGATGCTCTCGTTGTGGGGAGCATGAGAGGTTCCGTAGCCTGTCTTCTTTGAGAGCTCACTTAGAATACAGCCACAACTACTACCATACCATGCATGAGCTGAGGCTCCCGACCAGCAGGGGGCACTCTCATCCAGAGAGAGTTCTGCACATGCGCTCACTCAGTGACACACGAGAGGTCAATAGCTGCATGGAGCGGTGTCGTAGGCATAGTGTGGGGACACAAGCAGCAGAGAAGATGCAGACTGAGGATGATGAAGAGGAAGGAGCAAGTGAAGATGATCTCAAATTCCGCAAGTCCAGCCCTGTGAAAACTAATATCCCCTTGCCTCTTCCATTAGACAATCCCACAGAACCAGGCAGCGAGACAGAGGTGGTTTCCCAAAAATGGAGCATCTGTGCGGGGGAGGTTTCTGTCCGACGCAGGCTGACCAACGTACTACGGGCAGCAGACAGCACCATGCAGAGAAGGCTGCACAGGATAAGCAGAGAGCTGGCCCAGACAGACACAGAGCTACAGTGTGAGCGTGCACACTCCCAACACTTAGCCCAGGAGAGGCAGGAGGTACATGAGAGGGAGAGGGCGTTGAGCCGGCAGGTGGACATGGCTGTGATGGTGATTGCCACACTCAAGGAGCAGCTCAACAATTCAGAGAACGAGCTGGAGAGGAGAGAACAGTGAGTGTCTGAGCCAGTAACGCAATCTTAACCTAAACCTTCTTTTTCCTTTATTTTTCATAACAGTTTTAGTCATGAGGTCAATTTGCAGACAACAGTTACCAGCACAATAATCTGGTATATCTTTATTTTGTTGCTGTTGGAAGTGAGAGAAACTATTTAGTGCTGTAGCAACCTTTTTTGGCATGTTTCTAGCTTCTCCCCTCATTGTTTCCCTCAGGGACAAAACTTGTCTGCCTTAGCAAAAGTTTAATGTTAGAACAGCTGATCTCTCCCAAAATCTGCCACTTAAATTAATTGCACATAGTGAAATGCTACATAATGCTACAGGCATTACCTTTAAAATGATAAGGGGGAAAAATTCCACGTAAATTGCTATGTGTAGCTTGTTGTTGTTGTCCAGTCACAATGTCATCAAACTGGCCTAGACTAAATTCACATTACAGACTCTGTGTGGCAATCTTTCTCTATTTTCGGGTGGAGTTAATATTTCTCATTAAAGCAAGAGGTGATGCAGCCAGTCTCCACTCTACTTTTAGCCAGAATATTAGTCCTACTGTTGTCCATGTTAGTTCTTTATTTATTGTTAAGGAAAAGGCGTGCTGCTCTGTTTCAAGCAAGCTGCAGCATTGCTAGGTTCCAACTGACCTGACCATACTGGTGGACTGTGCTGAAGGTGGGACCAGACCAGAGTCTGGATATATAGTACAGTTGTTATTTGTGTCAGAAATGCAGAACAGCTTTTTACACTGTCATTTCTTTTTGATACAACAGAATTGTAAGAAAAATGAAGATGCGGCACATACGCATGGAAAGCCAACCATGGCGTAGATCAGGGGTGTCAAACCGGTTCCACGGAAGGCCGAGTGTCTGCAGGTTTTTGGTTTGTCCTTCAAATTGGTTGCCAGTTCAGGCCTAAACAACCAGATGAGGGTAGAAACTAACCAGTTAGTGACCTAATTAATCAATCAAGAACAAGGTGAATGCGAAAGCCTGCAGACACTCGGCCCTCCATGGAACCGTTTTGACACCTCTGGCGTACAACCTCACAGCCGTCGTCTGACTATGATAACCACAGAGAACAACACAATATAAAATAAAAATACAAAAAAAAAAAAGTATTATAGAGGCCAAGCACGTCCCCCCCACCTCCGCGGGCCCTGGTGCAGCCACACCCCCGATAGCTACGCCAGTGCTTCTACCCATCTAAACAACAGCTTTGTCAACATGACTTGACAGTTAAAACTACACATCCAATTTTAGTCCTAGGATTTATCAGCCTGAAGATGTCAGTATTGAGTCTTGTCTTGTTGAGTAATTTTGTGACGCCAGCAAGGTGAAATGTGCCTCGCTGCAACGAGCCCATGTTACTGTGCATTGAATAATATAATAACCAGAAAGGAATAACCTGATATCACAGAGGAGCTGCATCTTTCTTCAGCCCTCTGGTTGAGAGGCCTATAGACAAGGCTGCACTTACATGCAGGCTACTTATCTGCATTATTATTATCTTTCTTTCATTCGTTATTTGAATCCAAGGACCAATAATTTACCTTTTTTCCTTAACATCGTTTGACCTATTTCACTGAATGCCTTTAGTTTGTGGTGTTACAATCTAACAAATTTGATTAGTGCATGCAGTATTAGTCCACAGGAGTGATCAATCTCAGCTGCTTTTGGCTCCGGTTTGTTCGAACCCTCAGAAAGCACACTTGTTCAATTAATTAAATCAAAACAAACATTATAAATGTCTCCAAGGAGAAGGTTGGGAAAATTGACAGGAGCAATTAAATTGTAGTATTGTGTGCAGATTGATCAGCTATCCTAACTGTAAACTTTTACTATGATAGGGCGAGCACGCTCATGTCTTGAATTTCTTTTTTTTAGGGAGGTTATTACCATTCAGAATTTCCTGGAAGCTGCAGCCCAGCATGAGATATGTGGTAAAGTTCGGATCCAACATTTCATTGAGAACTTACTCAAACGCATCGCCCTGGCTGAGAGGCTACTGGAGTACTATCAAATCTCCCCCAGCCCACCAAACTACAATGATTACATGGTACTATTCAATATCAAGGTTGTCTGTTTAGAATGAAAGGTTCTTTTTTGTGTTTCTAATAATAAGAGTGACTTGGTGGGTATTTTTACTTGTTGTTTAACACATGTACAGTGAGGGAAAAATTATTTGATACCCTGCAGATTTTGTACGTTTGTCCACTGACAGAGAAATGATCAGTCTATAATTTTAATGGTAGGTTTATTTGAACGGTGAGAGACAGAATAACAACAAAAAGATAAAGAAAAACGCATGTCAAAAATGTTATAAATTGATTTGCTTTTTAATGAGTGAAATAACTATTCGAACGCTTGTTGGCAATCACAGAGGTCAGGCGTTTCTTGTAGTTGGCCACCAGGTTTGTACACATCTCCGGAGGGATTTTGTCACACCTCTTTGCAGATCTTCTCTAAGTCATTAAGGTTTCGAGGCTGATGTTTGGCAACTCGAACCTTCAGCTCCCTCCACAGATTTTCTATGGGATTAAGGTCTGGT